>CM076578.1:1421962219-1422058133 GCA_034641835.2 Pinus albicaulis
AGATTGAAAAAATCATCAAGGATCTCCTCAAAGTCGGGGTGATTCGTCCTAACACCAGCCATTATTCATCTCATATGGTCATGGTTTTAAAGAAGGAAGAGAATGGCGCATGTGTCCTGCCTTTCGGGCCCTTAACAAGCTCACTATCAAGGACAAATTACCTATTCCAGTAGTTGACGATTTTCTTGATGAAATCCATGGTGCTAAATTATTTACCAAGCTCGACCTTCGCTCAGGTTATCATCAAATCCGCATGAAGGAAGTTGACATCCCCAAAACAGCTTTCCGAACTCATGAAGGCCACTGTGAATTCTTGGTCATGCCATTTGGTCTTTGTAATGCTCCCTCCACTTTTTAGAGCCTCATGAAACACCTTCTGAAACCTTATCTCATAAAATGTGTCCTGGTCTTTTTCGATGACATTCTCATCTACAACATCACATGGGACAATCATCTTCAACATGTTGACTAGATACTACAATTGCTCCAAGATCAAAAATTATTTGTCAAAATATCTAAGTGTGCTTGATCCCCAACGACTTGTATAAATATAAGAGACCTTAAACCTCATTTGGCATCATCTCACCTCACAGATTCTTCTCTCTCCTTCTCTCATTGGTTCTTATAGCTATTGGGCATATCTTTTCTCACATGTGTGGCAAGGAGGATGAATTTTAGGACAGAATTACAGGGTCGAAAATTTCAGAATTCCCTTGTAATTTGACAAGCGTTGACTAGTGTTGACTTTGACTTTCTAGACATAATTTGAATTCGGTCTTTTGGGCAGTTTTTTGTTTGGGAAGGGTGTACTATTTGGCACAAAAACAGAGGTGATATTAGCACTTTGACCATTGAGATAAATTGTAGGTTGACTGTAGACTTTCAAGGCAGAACTTGACCAAGTTTGACTGTTGACTTTGTGACTGTTTTGGGATGACTTTGACCAACTAAGGAGGTCGAGTTTGACTGCCTTTGATCGAGCTACAAAGGGGATGTTTTGTTGTTGCGTTGACCATATTTGAATTTTTGGTTAGGGTTGAATTTGACTGCAGATTTGATAGGGTTGTTTTGACTTTGATTTGGCAAGTCAATTTTGACTTTTTATACTCCCTCTCTGTTGAAACTTTGATATAATAATAAGAAGAATTGATCAAAGGGTTTTCCCATCTTGGGGTTTTTCCCTGGCGTCAGCCAAATCTGTTGTTCTCTTGTCTTGTCTTGTCTTCTGCATTTTGTTATTCATGTTCTATCTATAGTTACTATTAATGTGATTTATGGTTAATGTGATTGCTATTGGAAAACTTAATTGGAAATTTTCATTGGGCTACTAAAGGACATTGACATAATTGTGCTAAACATAGAACATACCATTATTAACTAAAATTTAATAGTTTTACTCTCTTGGAGAGGTTTTGGCCTTGGCTAGCAGCTTATATCTTGTGTCCACTTGTTCTATTGATCGTCATGTTTTTGGTAGTTGTTTGATGACAAGAACACAACAATAATCAAGAGAGGAAGAAGCTAATTATAAATTCTAGAAGTTAGAGTAAAAGAACATCACAACCAGTTATCAAAGTAAGAGAAATCACCCAAATCTAGCTGCCCTAGATTTCTTGACATGGTATCAGAGCTAAGGTAATGAGGAAAGGAAGGTATAAGATCACTCAATTGAAAAAGGAGACATAAGGGTTGAATACAAGAGAAAGAACATCAAGGAGATCTAGTCATCACATCACAAAGACCCTATCATCTTGAAGGAAGAACTCTTGGAAGAAGAAAAGAAGACCTCAAGGACCCCACCTCCATCTCAAAGAAAGAAGGACTTTACATATTTGAAGCATCTTGGAAAGCCTCTACATCATCATCCAAAGGAAGCAAAGAAGAGAGCTTCATCATCATCAAAGGAATCAAAGTGATCTCCCTCCTATTGAAGAAAAGAGCAGACCTCAAACATTTTTGACAGAAGAAGAACATCTATCTCTCATCTTGAAGAAAAGGAACCATCACTTTGAAGAAGGTGGATCATCCCTACCTTATTCTAAATCTCGCACTCTAGTGAAAGACATCATCAGCAAGGAGGCATCTTCATTTTTCAAGTACTTTATATTATGTCTCAAATTACAAATCAAATGACTAATTTCTACAAGGAAAACAATAGACTTGTTGGGACATCAAACTACCTTGCATGGAAGAAGAAAATAGATTTGATTCTCACAAAAAATGAAGTTTTTGAATATATCAAGGGTTCCATCACTAAGCCTCCTCAAGAACGGTTTCAAGCATTGTCAAAGTATATGAAAGGAGAAATAAGGGCTTAAATAATCCTCATTAAATCTATCAAGGATTCTCTCATTCCCTTTGTAGCAAAATTGACAACGTCAAAAGAGATCTATGATAAGTTGGTAGAGTTGTACTATGTAAGTACAGCTGGGGAAATAATATCTTTAAGGACTGAATTATACAAAATGAAAGTATCAAAGGAAGAAGGGGTAGCTTCATATCTCATGAAGGTATCTCAAAATAGAGATCAACTACAAGAGCTAGGAGAAAAAATGTCAGATCTAGAGATGACCACTTGTGTACTCAATACACTACCAAATGAATGGGGAAACTTTGTTTTAGGCTTCTATGGAAAGAAGGAAGCTACACCATTCAGTGATCTATGGGCATAATGTAATATTGAAGAAACTAGAGTAAAAGCAAAGAATGATGTTGGATCAAATGAGAAAACACAAGCATTTGCAGCAATGACAAGGAAGAAAGAAAAGTGTGAAAAATTCGAGCCTTGAAATGTTGAAATTTGATGACTAAAAAGTTTCCTACCATCCCAACCCGGTTTTAATTTCACCTTATCACTCCCATTTAGTTAAATGCCTTTTCCCATAAACTTACATTCAACATATAGAATTATGGAAATGAAATTTTCATATTAAAACACATGGGACTGTCAACACATGCTGAAAATAAATACAGACATAAACAGACTAGCAACACATAAAAAAATACACAGATTTTTTGTCAACTTAGACCCAGGCAAAACCCCTTCAATATTCTCCAGGGAAAACCTGTTAGATAGCTCTTCAAATTTATTTATCTTTCAAGTTCAAAAAAATACTTTTGTAGACAAAACAAAACAACAAAATACAACTTATCTCTTCAGCGCAAAACTCCTTGAAAATTGTGCCCACTTTGCCTCAAATTTTGTTCCCACTTCAAGCTGAAAATGTATTGTACGGACGCAGAATGTATTGTACAGATTTCGTATGGAATGTATGGATTTCCGTACCACTATATGGACTGTGAAAATTGTTTTTTCAAAAAAAAAAAGGCTCAAAAACTTCTCTCGAACTATGTGCATCTCACAACAATAAATGTTGTTCGTACTGTACCTTTTTTTGTCTTCTATGCCTTGATTTCCATGTCCAACTTTGCCCAGAAATCACTCCTTCATCTTGCTGCAACAAATTTCTTTTTCAAAACTTTTCTCCAGCCCTCAACCTCCTTTCTCCAATCTGCTCATGAAGAATGAATGAATGCATTCTCTCTTTTCTTTTCCCCCTTTTGTTTCCCTAAATGACTTTTGGGTAAACCTAAGATCTAATGGCTCAGATTCATTTAGATCAAGGGATGAGAATAAATGTGCAATTAATTCTCACTTTCTAGTTTTTTACCTCACCCATTAAATAAAGTACCCACATTGTACTTTATGTCTAAAGTCACTTTTCACTTTATAATTTAACATTGACTTTATCACTTATAAAGTCACTTTTACTTTATAAAGTCACACTTAGGAAAATAATTATTTTGGACACTATTCCCTAGGTAGAGACTAACCCATGGGAAACCACTTGTCCAAGGTACATTAAAAATCAACACTCCCTCTTACCGAGGAAAGTGTTTCTCACCACACCCATCTTGTCCCTGAAATGGACATGCTTGCATCTTGGCAAGGACTTCGTGAGAACATCGGGCACCTGCTCATCTATTGATATATACTCCAAGTTCATTGCCTCCTTTTGAACAGCCCCTGATGAAATGATATCTAATGTGTTTTGACCTGTCATGAAACACTAGATTCTCTGTGAGTTTAATGCAACTCTGATTATCACAGTGAATAATCGTCGGTCTCAACCCCTGATCAAATAGGCCATACAATAACTTGTGAAGCCAAATGGCATCACAACTAGCCTGGCTAGTGGCCATATACTCAGCCTCAGAAGAGGCTCAAAGAAACTAACTTTTTCTTTCGACTGAACCACAACACAACTTCCAAACCCAATCCGAAGCAACACCCTGAAGTGATTTTCCTGTCAGAAGCACACCCTGCCCAATCTGAATCTGTGTAACCTGCCAACCTCAATCCATCTCCCCACCTATAGTCTAGACCATAATCAACAGTCCCCTGCACATAGCGAAGAATGTGCTTTGCAGCTACCTAGTACACTCTCCTGGGCTCAACCATGAACTAGCTAAGTGTGTTCACTGCAAAGCATATATCTGGCCTAGTGTTGACCAGATACATCAAGGACCCAATAAGTTGCCTATACAATGTGGGATCCACCAAACTAGAATTTTAAGCATGAAGCTTCTTCCAGTTGGTGATCATAGGTGTAGACATGGGTCTACAGTTTACCATGTTAAATCTGCTCAACACATCCACAACATACTACCCCTACCCCAGAAATATATGCCCCTCCTCCCGCCACACCTCAAGCCCCAAAAAGTAATGCATCAGCTCAATGTCCTTCATCTCGAACTCCATAGCAAGATCCTCCTTACAACCACTAATCAGTCTCTCTGCCCCAGTAATGAACAAGTCATCAACATATAGCATAATAATGAGCGGATCATCCCCTACAACAACATAGTATAGGTTCGGATTTGCATCACTCTTCGTGAAACCCATCTACGGCAAGTAAGTATCAATCCTCGAATACCAAGCTCTCAGAGCTTACTTAAATCTGTAGAGTGCTCACCTCAACCAGCATACATGGGTCTCCCACCCAGGTGCCTCAAAGCCCTGTGGTTGCTCAACATACACCTCCTCCTATATGAATATGTCCAGAAATGCGGTCTTCACATCCATCTAATGGAACTGCCAACCCATTTCTGCAGTAATAGAAATAAGGGACCAGATAGAAGTGTACCGAGCTACTTTAGTGAAGGTCTCATCATAGTCAAATCCCTCTATCTGTGAGAACCCTCTAGCCACAAACCTCGCCTTGAACTTCTCAATGCTGCCATCTGCAGCATGCTTGATCTTGTAGAGCCACCTGGAAGTCACAACTGACTTGCCCTTAGGCTTAGGCACCACCTTCTAGACATTGTTCTTAATGATAGAGGCATACTCCTCCACCAAAGCCTCTCTCCATACCTCCTGGTTGGCAGCCACCTCATAGCTAGTAGGCTCAGAGTCAACAATGCTAGTAGCCTTGGCTACATAACGACAAAACCACTCAGGTGGCACACTCTCCCTGTTCACCCTCTTCAGAGGACCAACAGACTCTGCTTCCTTCAAGGTGTCTTGAAGCCACTTGGGCTTCCTCTTCCCTAAAGAAGCTTCCCCATAGGGAAACTCATCCTCTTCCCCCCAATCTAGTGAACTTGAAGGTCTTCCAACTGACCCTAGTGTGTCTGTACCAGCACCTTTCCTCGAAGAACCTGTGCCTGTGTCAGTTGAAGTGCCATGTGAACTCTGTACTAGTGGAATCCCTAAAGAAGTGCTCAGTGAACTCACCACTGGTGCCCTAGATGTCATTGACACTGAAGTACCTCCTGTACCAGTTGATTCAGAACCCTATACCTGACCTCCCTGCTGAGGAGAAGTCTATGAATCTCTCATCATACTCCCGTGATCTCCGATAGGCCCTCACCTAACCTCCCTACTGAGGAGAAGTATGTGACTCTCTCTCATCATACTCTCGTGATCTCCGATAGGCCCTCTCCTCCTCGAACTTCACATCCCTCTTAATCACCAGTCTTCGTTTAGAAGGAATGAAGATCCGATAGGCCTTCGAAGTCTCGTTGTAACCCATAAAGATACCCTTCTCTGACATGGGTTCCAGCTACGTCCTCTGCTCCTTGGGGATATAAGAATATGTGAGATGTCCAAAGATATGAAGATGTCTCACATGAGGCTTCTCTCCAGTGAAAGCCTCCTTCGGAGTCATATTCCCCAATACTCTGTGAGGACTCTTGTTTGAAGATAAACAACAGTGTTGCAGGCCTCAGCCCACAAAAACAAAGGCAACCCTTAATTATGAATAATCGCTCTAGCAACCCCAACAATAGCTCTGTTCTTCCTTTCAAACACCCCATTCCACTGGGGGTTGTAAGGAATCGTGAACTCTCTCCTAAAGCCTTCTTGTGCATAGAAGTCAGAAAACCCACCATCGGTGTACTCACCACCATTGTCTGACCTCAAGACCTAAATCTCCCTACATGTTTGCTTTTCCACAAGAGCTTTGAACTCTTTAAAGCAACTGAAGACCTCACCCTTGGTCTTTAGGAAATATATCCAAGTCCTCCTAGAGTAGTCATCAATGAATATAACATAATACTCATAACCACCCAAGAACACATGAGACATACGACCACGAACATCAATATGAATAAAGTCTAGTATACCTGTAGATCTATTTTCGCTCGCTAGGAATGGTAACTTGGTGTACTTTCCCAAAGCACACCTTCTGTAGACCTCATAATGCTCGACAATGAAACCAGGAACTCCATTAGTGATCTCCCTCAAAACTCTCAAAGCTCCATGATGCATATGCGCCATCCTCTGATGCCATAACTTGCACAAGTCTCTACTGCTGGTGGTACTAGTGTGAGTGCTACCAGATATGATACTCACCAATGCTTGTGCCGACTGAAAACTGAACCTGTATAGTTTCCCAAAGCGGACTCCAATCACTTTGACCGAAGTGATGAAGCTCCCCTGGGATGCATCAATACCTGCCCTCCTGAGCATAGTATTAAAAACCGGAACCGGTGACTGGATTGGTGGACCTAATGAACTGGGTTTTTGATCGAAACCAGTCTAACCGATACTGGTCAGGTCTAAATGAACCGATTTTTAAAAAAATACATTAAATAATTAATTTTTAATAATAATAAAAAACTATTTTTAAGATTTGCAACCATGATTCCAAGCCAATAGAGACAAAATATGCAAAGTTTTCTCATTTACATACCATGTAAAGGTGAATATATCAAAATGGCACCGAATGCAATATATATCATCAAAAAAATACATAAGCAATGAGGCTCCAAAAGGCCCATAAAGTCCAAAAACAATGCTACAAGCTCTGAGGCCATTGGATAAGTAGAAGGCTACAAGTCTAGAGTCTAGACTCTACAGTGTACACATGATCAATTATCAAATTCATCACCACTACTAGACACATGATCAACATCGGGAGTTGCACAGACATCATCTCGATCAGAGTTTGAGGATGCCTCAACCTCATCTTCAACCTTAATACCACTGCCACCAATAACAATAGAAGTGCACCTAATGGAAGCACGAGTTACTCAAGCTGCATGACTAGTGCCTTCCATTGGTTGTTTGCCTTTCCTTGATGTAGATACAAATCCTGGGTCTAATGGCGCCACCAAATCTGCTTCATCCCCCACTAATGCTGCATCAATATCAAAATCAGCCTCAAACATTGGATCTTCATTCTCCTCCACCCATTCTGATATTGGATCAATATGGTCCAATACAATGGGATCTAGATCAGGTGTTTTGTTCATCATTTGGTTCCACCTCAAGCAAAGGTTGTATTGTACGAATACAAGATCATTTAACCGTTTCTGTTCCAAAAGGTTTCACTTTTTTATGTGTATGCACTCAAAAATACACTAATTGTGCTCACAACCTGAAGCACTCAAGTTTGACTAAGGACTCTAATTGCAAACTTTTGCAATTGAGGACATTGGCCGCCAAATGACTCCCACCAATGTGCTACAAATAAAAAGACATTAATTAGTAACTTAGTTCATTTCATTACTTATTTAGAAACAATTTAACTTGAAAAAAAAACAAATTGGAATTTCTTACCTGGTTGATCCACATCTCTTGCTATTTCTGCCAAGTTTTTTCCAAAAGTACCAGTTGCCATACTGAAAAGAGTAAGTTTTTTTTGTATTTCCAACTAGTCTTCATGGATAGGGACCATGTGTTCCAACCAATCAATCAATCCATGTCTGACCTCCCCATCCTACAGATCTCCTAGACGAGCTTTATAATGATACTTTGGGTTCTATTAGTGTCAGTGTTTGCACCCTTCCACTAGTGATCAAATTAACTCTTTCATGTCATGTTAGGGGTCCCATTCTGAAATTTTTGTCATTCCACTAGGTCATGCAAAAATTTGGTCACTTGGTGCTGATTTTAATCAAGGTTCACTCTTTTCAAAAAATGTCATCTCATCACTTGCTGGGTCATTTTATCACTATGCTGAGCATCCATCATTCATGAGTCTTTATCACATTTTCAATCATGTCATCATGAAGTCCATTCAGTCAAGGTGTCCATTAGGTATTAGAGTTTTCAAGGTACATTAAAACATCATTTCCATTGCATAAAAGACCATCAAGACTAAGGGTGATCAATAAGTTCACGTTACCATGTAAAGTTGAAATGTAATATGTAATTTTTATTCTATTATGTAATTTCATGTTTTCTCAATATGTAATAAGTTCATGGTTCTAAGATAGCTGTCAACTCAAAGGTTTCATATGCCAAGAAAGCTAAGAAGTTTCAAAGTCTAAGTGTTCTCAATATATCAAGTGATCAAACTCCAAAGATCAAAGGCAAAAGTGAAAGGTAAAGGTTTCAAAGTTTTAAGTGAATGTGAAGAAGAAAAGTGGGTCCTAAAAGAAAATTCATCCAATCCTCCAAGTATAAAGCTCATCAAAAGGCAAAGGCACTCCCTTAGCTCGAAAATCAAGTTTGCAGTGTCAAAATCAAAGTTTTTGGGTGGCGCTGCGCTCTTGGCAAAGGCGTTGTACTCCTGGAGTAGGCACTGCGCTCTTGTAGAAGGCGTTGTGCTCCTGGCAGATAGGCATTGCGCTCCTACAACTGGCACTGCGCTCCTGCCTAGTTTCACTCACAGCCTCTAAAACTTCGTGCAAGTGCTCCAAACCATCAAGAAAGGTTTTTTCCACCTCATAACAAGTAAGAAACACCATTTTGTGCCCTCCTAGCATTTCCCATTTGCAAACTTACAATGTTAAATTTCTTATTCAAATTTGCAAATTTTTCAACCTAAGAAACCCTAGCTTTCATTCCTACATCCCAAAATTGTTCCCTAGACCCTATATTCCTTCCCCACGTCACAGTAAACCCTAATCCTATCCCTACATCACTAAACCCTTGTCCCTAAACTACATTCCCCAAAACCCTAGTTCCTAGGCTACAAATTGTTGATTTTTGTAGCACCCGGAAGTGTTCCAAGTCTCAAACTTTGTAGGGAGGCTTGGACAACAGCATTCCAAAGACCCCAGAAATAGTTTGTGGAAATTCCACTCGGTTCATGACTTATTAAAATACTTAATTATTTTAATGAAGACCCTAAGTCTAAACTTAGGGAAATGAAATAATTAAAGGGTATTAATAAGTCAGAGTATGAATCTTCTACAAAACATGGATCAATTCAAGTTTTAATCTTAGCCATTGATCAATCTTTTAATTTGGGCCGTTGGTTCTCCAACGGGAAGATTATAAAAGAAGGCTTGAGAGTCATTTGGAAAACAAGTCGGGCGTACACTTAGTACCCGAAGGAAATCCATTCTGAAGTAGAATTTGATTTCAATGGGAGAGTTGCAGGGTGAGAAGTTTGCAAAAGCAGAAGGAGGAGGGAGTCAGTAGTCATCAGGATCAGGGACGAAGGGCAACAGTGGGTCACTGGAGGTAGCTTGAGGCTGTAGCGCAAAGAACCCACAGAGTCTCCACGCAGACTCACGTAGTCCAGTGCTGGGACTACGCAACGAATTACACAGACAGACACAGGAGCATGCAGGGGCTAATCAAGGTGTCAGAGAATTGTCCGAGTAAGCCGGAAATTCAGTCTCAGGTGTTTCAGAATTTATATGTCGTTATATTTCCCTGTAAAGATATAATTTGCTGAAGAATTAATAAAACCCTCATATGTTGCACCAGTTTTCCCGCAATGGGTTTTTCCGGGGACAATTGTCCAAAAATAACTGTGTACATGTGATTGATTCTTGTGCTTATTTTCTTTATTGTTTACTTCTCTGCATATATAGTTGTGAATGTTGCAGTAGTATTTATTTCGATATTTGCTAGAATATTTCTGAATAATAACTTAATGAAATAATAAGTAGGAGTAATAAATCTATCACTGCAACTGTTTAGTTTTTAGTTTGAAAATTTCACATGGTATTAGAGCCAGAGATGAATAACAGAGAGGGGGCATCTATTAGTGAACGGAAATCTACTGTTACAGCAACAGCGCAAAAGGGTTCACGCAGTTCTCCAAGAAGGGGAAGAAGCACGACAGAACAGATGGATCATGATGTCTCTGTATTGGCATCCAGACTTGAGGAATATTTTTCTTGCGTATCAAGCATTGCTTCTTCTGATGTCTGGTATATTGACAGCAGAGCCTCTGCTCACATGACTGGAGTACAGGACTATTTTTCCGACTACCAAGAAGAGCAGATGAATTTCAAAATAACAGTGGGTAATAAAGCAAAATACACTTCCATTGGGAGAGGTACCATAGTTTTTCAGACCGAGTCGAGATATAAAATCTAGGCCACTACTTTGCTGCATGTGCCGGGTTTTGGGATGAATTTAGTCTCAGTGTCTCAACTTCAAAATCGAGGATATGACGTCTACTTTATTGGCAATAGAGTCTATGTCAAGCACCCCAGTTGGAAGAAGAAGGCACAGATCGGAGTAAGAAGCAACAAACTATACAAGCTACAACTTGACTCTCCAATGACACTAGTTGGCAGTGCAGATGAAACGGACCTGAATAAGTTATGGCATAGAAGAATGGGGCATTTGCATCATGGGGCATTGAGAACTCTCTAGAAGATTGTCATAGGTGTTCAAGAAATAAGCACTAAATGAGATGATGCCTGCAAGGGGTGCGTATTGGGAAAATATGCCAAGGCAGCATATCAGAGAAGCAACAATAGGGCCAAGGGTGTATTGGATCTGATACACTCAAATATCTGTGGGTCGGTGTCCACTAGAGCTCTTAGTGGTGCCGAATATTTCGTCACCTTCATTGATGACCATTCCAAGAAAACCTGGATCTACTTCTTGAAGACCAAGGATGAAGTCTTCAGTCGATTCAAAGTGTTTAAGGCTCTGGTGGAAAATCTGATAGGGAAGCAGATCAAGGTGTTGTGATCATATAATGGTGGAGAATACATAGATAAAGAATTCACAAGTGGAGAATACATAGATAAATAATTCACTGGATTTTTTGCAAGGGAAGGCATAAAAAGAGAGTGGACAGCTCCATACAATCCGGAGCAGAATGGTGTGGCAGAAAGAAAGAATCGGACTATTGTTGAAGCAACCAGAGCTGTTGTATGACCAAGACATGCCCAAATTCCTGTGGGATGAATCATGTAATACAGGTGTCTACATTTAGAATAGGACTCCTCACACTGCACTGGGAAAGATCACGCCAGAAAGTGTCTTCACTGGCAGTAAGCCTGAAGTGAGTCACTTTAGGATCTTCGGCAGTATATCTTACTATCATGTGCCTAGTGAGAAGAGGAATAAGTTGGAGATGACTACCAAAAAGGGGTATCTGGTAGGATACAACAAGAATGAAAAGGATTATTGCATCTACATTCCTGAAAGTAGGAAAGTGGTGGTGTGAAGGTATGTGAAGTTCATGGAGGAGAAGACCTTCAGAAGATCCCGTGAGCTGCCTTCTATTGCACAGTCTGAGAAAGAGCCTCTAGTCCATCCCCGACAACCAGCAATAGAAAATCCAGTTGCCTCTCTAAGGCATAGTGATCCAAAGGATGTGTCTCCCGAGGATTTGTAAAATGGAGAGTCGGTAGATCCACCCACTACCAGTGGGAGAACGAGCAAGGAACTTCGACAGATTCTGAAGGATGTAGAGGACTTTATCGGAATCCCCCGAAATGAGAAGAGACAACGTAAGCAGCCTGAGAGGTATCAAGCCTTGGTTGCTCAAGTCGTACAACCTTCCAGTTTTCGGGAAGCAGCTCATCACCAGGTGTGGGTTGATACAATGGTGGAAGAGTACAGTTCCATCATGAAGAATGATGTCTGGGAAGTAGTACCCAGACCTCAGGAGAGATCAGTTGTAGGATCCAGGTGGACCTACAAAATCAAGTATGATGTAGATGGCAGCATCGAGAAATTTAAAGCCAGGATTGTCACTAAGGGATATTCTCAAAAGGAAGGAATTGACTATGAAGAAACCTTCGCCCTAGTAGCCAGGTACACCTCTATCAGGTCCGTGATATCCCTTGTTATGCAGATGGGATGGGAAATTCACCAGATGGATGTCAAGACGACATTCTTGAACGGGGTGATAGAAGAAGAGGTGTATATAGAACAACTGGAGGACTTTGAGACACATGATCAGAAAACTTATGTGTGCAGATTGAAGAAAGTGTTATATGGACTGAAGCACCTAGAGTCTGGTATGGTCGAATTGACAGCTACCTACAGAGGATAGGATTTGTCAAGAGTGACACAGATCCCAACCTCTACTATCTAAGAGTAGGTAGTGAGCCTTTGATACTGGTTTTTTATGTAGATGCTCTGTTCTTGACGGGATCATCAAGGCTCATCACAGATTGCAAGAAGAATTTCGCTGAAGAATTTGACATGAAGGACCTAGGATGGATGCACTATTTTCTGGGGTTGGAGGTTTGATAGCAGAACGGGAAGATCTTCCTTGGTCAAGGAAGATATACTACAGAGATTCTGAAAATATTTCAGATGGAGGATTGTAGACCCATGACAACTCCTATGATCACCAACTGGAAGAAAATCGACAAGTCCGAAGATGATGAGGCTGATCCTACGCTATATAGGCAGCTCATAGGGTCATTGATGTATCTAGTAAATACAAGGCCAAACATTTGTTATGTTGTAAATACCCTCAGTCAGTTCACGGTGGAACCAAAGAGGGCACATTGGGCAGCAGCCAAGCATGTTCTCAGGTACCTTCAAGGAACACTCGAGCTTGGATTGAAGTATACCAGTAGCAATGATGTTAGGTTGAGTGGTTTCACTAACGCAGATTGGGTTGGAAGTTCAGTTGATCGGAAGAGTACCAGTGGGTACTGTTTGAGTCTAGGATCAGGAATGATTTCCTAGTGCAGCAGGAAACAGAAGTCCGTAGCAATGAGTTTAGCAGAAGCAGAGTATATCGCAGCCATCACAACTTCATGCGAATCCATATGGCTTAGGAAACTACTAGTGAATCTACTCAAGGAGAAAATGGAAGCGACCAACATCTTATGTGATAATCAGAGTTGCACAAAGCTCTCTGAGAATCTTGTGTTTCATGATAGGTCGAAACATATTGACATCAGGTGTCACTTCATCAGGGATTGTGTACAACATGGATTTGTTTAGTTGCAGTACACTCCAACAAGAGAACAAGTGGCAAACATCCTCACAAAGGCTCTAGGGAAGAAAAAGTTTGTCTACTTCAGAGAGAAGATGGGGATGATGAAGAATCCATTCCAGTAGCAGGAATGGATAGACTCAGTATTCAGAGGGAGTTGTGGTACAGAGGCAACAGTGACAGTGGCAGAGTCAAAGGCAGCAATACAGGAGGCAGCAGTGCAGCAGATGGGGGGCAGAGTCCTGAAATCAATAGCGCAGAGGGTGCTTCAAAATCAGAGCAGCATGCAGCAGGCATATTGTTGGAACACCTTCCTCGCTAAGAGGGAGTGTTGATTTTAGTAGCATCTGGAAGTGTTCCAAGTCTCAAACTTTGCAAGGAGTCTTGGACAACAGCATTCCTAAGAACCCAGAAACAGTTTGTGGAAATTCCACTCGGTTCATGACTTATTAAAATAATTTATTATTTTAATAAAGACCCTAAGTCTAAACTTAGGGAAATGAAATAATTAAAGGTATTAATAATTCAAAGGGTGAATCTTATGGAAAACATGGATCAAGTCAAGTTTTAATCTTAGCCATTGATTAATCTTTTAATCTGGGTTGTTGGTTCTCCAACAGGAAGATTAAAAAAGAAGGCTTGAGGGTCATTTGGAAAACAAGTCGGGCATACACTCAGTACCCGAAGGAAATCCATTCTGAAGTAGAATTTGATTTCAGTGGGAGAGTTGCAGGGTGAGAAGTTTGCAAAAGCAGAAGGAGGAGGGAGTCAGTAGTGATCGAGATTAGGGACAGAGGGTAGCAGTGGGCCACTGGAGGCAGCGTGAGGCTGCAGCGCAGACAACCCGTGCAGACTCACGAAGTCCAACATTGGGATTGTGCATTGAATCACGCAGACAAACACATGACCATGCAAGGGTTGATCAGGGTGTCAGAGAATTGTCTGAGTAAGCCGGAAATTCAGTCTCAGGTGTTTCAGAATTTATCTATCGTTATATTTCCCTATAAAGATATCATTTGCTGAAAATTTAATAAAACCCTCACCTGTTGCACTGGCTTTCCCACGTTGGGTTTTTCCGGGGACAATTGTCCAAAAATCACTGTGTATATGTGATTGATTTTTATGTTTATGTTCTCTACTATTTATTTCTCTGTATATATAGTTGTGAATGTTGCAGTAGTATTTATTTCGATATTTGCTAGAATATTTCTGAATAATAACTTATTGAAATAATAAGTAGGAGAAATAAATCTATCACTGCAACTGTTTAATTTTCAGTTTGAAAATTTCACACAAATTTCCTAGGTAGCCTCCCTATACCTGTAATAAATTTCCCCACCCCATTTCCCTAAGTGTTTTGATCCCTTATCACTCCCCTAATCTCCCTAACCCCCTTCCCTATTTCCCCAATTTTTCCTACTCCCATCCCCAATCCCTAAACCTATTTTCCACTTCCCTTTCCCTTCCCTAGGGTTTCAAAACTAAATATACCATGGAGGAGGAAGACAGAGATTTCATGGAGGAGGAGGATAGAGAGGAAAGAAGACCTCACAAGGGAGGAAGAATTTTGAGGCTTGAGCCCACTAACACTAGAGAACTGATGGCCTCACCCATGACAGTCACTTGTTTCAAGTATGTTGGTTGCTTTGATTTCTGTGAAATGGTTCAAAGAGTTCAACACCACCCTGTTTTGAGGAGACTTTTCATCTCAAACCTTCAGGATAATCAAGTGACCCTTGCAGGTGTGACCTTCACCATATCCACACCTATCATTGTTGTTGCCATAGGGATACCTAATATGGGTGAGAAGTGGTTTAAAGCTAAAGACCTGGAAGACCAATTTTATGAACCATTCATCAAAACAAGGTACAAAAATGAGAGAAAGAAAGTCTTCCCTTTCAGTTACCTTCTTGATAGGTATTCTACCATGATGAAAATCATCACGAAGTACTTCTCTTGTGAAGGAAGGTTCTCCAGACTCTATACAAAGCATATAATATTTCTTATGCACTTCAAATTGCTCAATATCCCATACTATTTGTTCAGGAGCATGGAAAAAATGGCCTACATAATACAAAAGAGAGAATATTATCAGCAAATGAACAACCTCTTCCATCACCCTTTGATCAAAATCATTGTACTCCATCATCTGAACCAGTTGAACATTTCATGGGATACCTTCATTGCCAATGATGTTTTCATTGTTCCATAAGCTCAGCATGTTGAAACCAAACCTCCTTCATCTCAACCCACTGCATCTATTCCTCCATCAGCTCAGCCTACTTGTCCCATATCATCACCATCATCAGTATTTCAGAGTCAAATTGGGTCATCCAGCAGATTTGTAGTCAAAAAGCCTAAAAAGACCAAAGAGGCTGAAAAGGACAAACAGGTCAAGACCTATCAGAGGGGACCTAGGCAGGTGTTTTCTCCACAAATTGTGGAAGGGGCCTTGCCTTCTTCATCAACAAAGAAGGTACACCAGGATGAGCATCAGAAAGAGGCAGTTGTGCATGAGGAAGTCATGAAAGAAGATGAGGACCTCATCAGGAGGAAACAGAGTTTGACCTAGTTGACTTGGATCAACAAGATGATCATGAGGCCTCAAGCTTGATTTTCAAAGAAAAGGATGCCCAAATTAGAGAGCTGCAAACTAATTTGGATAGAGCTTAGTTTTTCATTTCATTTCTTGAGCAGGAGAATAAGCAGTTGAAAGATCAGCAAGTACTTATGGAGCTAGAGCTGCTCAAAACAAAAATATGTAAGGCCATGAGGTCACTTGATGATCTTGATCATGATGACATTCAAAGTAGCAAAACAAGGCCTAAGACAAGAGGTCTTAAGAGATCTCTACAAAAGCAAAAGATTAAGGATGAAAAACTCACCTTTGAGGAGAGGATTTCTAAGGAAGTTGAAGATGACAGAGAGATATGGCTTGATAAGGTCAACCTCCACCTTGAGAAACTCCTCCACAAGGCAAACAAGGACAACAAGATGCTCAGAAACATGTCTAACAGGTATATCACAAGAAACAAGGCCTGTAGCATTACACTCAAGCAATTGCAGGAGAAACATAAACAAACCCTAGCTAAGCAAAAGGAAGGAGACAAGCTTGACATCCTTGCTGAGGCATCTCTCCTTGCTTAGCATACTTCATCAGGCTTCCAAAAAACAATTTTGAAGAATTTTTTAGCAAAGCTTTAAAATTTTGGGCTTTTGCAAATTTTTGACAGTTTTAGCACAGCTAGATAGCAGTGTAGTGCCCTAGGCATTGCGCTTCTTCTAGAGGCCTCCAAATGCAAAACCAAGACTACCACTGGATTCAGAAGGCAGTAAATAGTCAAGTTAGACACTTTTCTAAGCAAATTTGGGTAATCTGGCAGGGATAAAGGTCAAAAAACACCTTAAAAATCATGTTTCTACCATGTTTTTCAGCTAGGCATTGTGCTCCTGACCAGTCTTGGGAGATTGACTTTTTGAGGGTCAAAACTTATCATTTTTGGAAACCAAGCACATTTCTAGAAACTAGACAGGACAGGCTTTCCAATGAGCTATCCTGAGCTCAATTTGGACATCAACAACCCCCTCAAAATCTGAGCTGAAGATGGCGCTGCGCTCTTGACATTGCGTTGCGCTCTTGACCAATGACTAATATTTCTGTTTTTTCTCAGTTTTTTGAGTTTTACCATGGAAAATCATGCTTTTACCAATGTAAATGATGGATGTAAATGTAATTATGATGCTTTTGAGTTACCTAAGGGTAAATACATTAGGTAAAAGTCTTTTTGAGGATTGATGAATCAGTTTCACTAAAGTTAGGGATGAGTCAGTTTGACCTCCCTACACTCTAGGTTTTCAGTTCAGACTTTTGTGGATCAGCTCCACAACTCAGTGATTCGATCCCTGAGGTTGGGAGAAGTTGTTTCATGTCTATATCTTTCACTTCTTTACTCATTTCACAGGTTTGATGTTGTTGTATTGATCAAAGACACTAGTGTATTCAAATTTTGGCGTGAATATATTGGATGAGTTGCAACTATTTTGGTGGGATTCATGTGGTACTGTACTTTGGAATAGTTTCTTCTTCTGTTGCATATGTATGAATGTTTTGTACTTTCCATGTTCATTCCAGTTCTATGATATGTGTGATTCTCAAGTTTGATAAGCATAATACGTCTTTTATTCTTGGTTTTGGGAGAATCACCATAATTTGTTTCATTTCTTCAGTTTAAAAAGAATTCATGTATTGTCATGCCCTTTTTAGCACCTCACCAGTCTGATCCATCTCACCTAAGAACCCTAAAGTGTTAGAGTGCCTACCTACTTTGCCCCATCAGATGCCTGCAATTCTGATCTTATTTTCCCTGACCTAGTTACCTCTTTGACCCAGTTAACTCATCCAACACCCAAATCAACCAATCAAAACTCCTGTGCTATTATACCTAGCCTAAAACCTAATTTATCTAGCCCTCTTGGTTGTGATCCCTTGGAGAGAATCCTCTCCTGCCTAGTAGGGCTAGCTACTTGGCGAGAGCTTGGTCTATTGTTACCTTTACTGGTATCTTCTCAGCCTTGGAGATCCGGTGAAGTGATAACATCTTGGCGACCATACTGGGGAAGAAAAGTGTCAGATATTCCCTGGTTGTACCATTAGTTCTTCGAAATCTTGGCCTCTGGATGATAGATCTAAGATTTCGTTGAGGCTGATCTGAAAAAGTTGCAGAGAAAACAAGTTGTTGAACAGTGAAAATTCTGGCTTCGAGGAGATACACCATATCAAATCCTGATCCTCACCCAGCTGACCAGTCAAAGATCCAGAGAGGCTTGTTCGGAAGCATAGATATCAAGCTACAGAAATTCAGTCAGATCCGATCTCATTGGTAAGATCTTCTGCGCTCCTACTAAAGTTCTATCTCTCGAAGATATACCATTTGATTTAAAATTTGAGTTGTCATTGTTTCAATCTAAGTCTGAAACCACATTAGCTGACATAGACTTTGATCCTTTAAGGCTCTCTGAAGTCAATTCATTATCTGAGTTAGATCTTAGTTCTTTAAAACTTGAAGAAAATTTATCCTTTGAAGAAACTAAGTCTGAATCAGACTTTGACACTAAAGTCTGGAGTCAATTTTATAAACTTGAAAGTTTAGCAAACCAACTTCAGTACCAGTCGGAAAAATCCATAATCCAATATCAACAAGATTCAATACCTATTCTGACACACTCACAGTGAGTTGTTGTTTCCTCTTCCGCACTATCTACTTCATCACCTATTTAAAAAACTCTTCCTAGTGTCACTCCTGTATTCCATTCAGCAGGAATTATGGCCAGATTTGCACCCCTCATCTTACCAGGGCAACTCCATGCCTTACCTCAAGGTTATGGCCAGAGGCTTCTACTTTTTGATGAAAATTCTTCAATCACTGCAAAACGGCACATAGTTAAAGTCACTTAATTTATTGATCTGGAGGAAGTAGATGAAGACGATGCAAAAATGAGAATCATAGTTCAGAGTTTTTCAGGAGAAATTAAAGTATGGTTTAGATCATTAAATGCAAATTACATAGCCACTTCAAATCAGTTGATAGATTCTTTAATAGCCCGATGGGAAGTAAATAAGAATCCATTACAAATCCTTTCTGAATACAACAATCTGAAAAGAGAACCAAATGAATCGGTACAAGACTTCACTTTTTGATTCAACAAAGTATATAATTCCATTCCTAATGAGATCAAACCCCCTCCAGGGTTGGCCCTGTTGCATTACCTGGATGGTTTTTATCCAGACATGGCCTATCAGTTGCAAGAAAGGAATCTTGCTACGTTGGAAGACATGAAGACAAATGCAATTAGTGTAGAAGCTAATTTTTCCATAAAGAAGTAAAAAATGAAGGGTGAAAGAAGAGTAACTATCAAAGAGGAGGCATCATCATCTTCTGATGTCAAATTGGACACTTTGATAAGAACAGTTGAAAGGATGGTTGACAGGATGTCTATCACCGAAAGGCAGCCAGAACCAGAAGCTAGAATTCCTAACTTCAAAGGATAGCAAAAACAGCCTCAGTTCATAATCAACCAAAGGGAACAGAGGGCACCTGAGCAACCAGCACAGCCACAACAAATTCGGACACCCTTGCAGCAGAATTATGCTCAAGGTGTTGAAGAAGAAGAAGAAGATCATATTGTTGCAGAAAACCACTTTTTTACAGCTGATGGCCAACCCATATTTTTGACTGAAGACGATGAGTATGTCGAGAAGACGAATGTACCCAAGGATGAAGACTACATTTTAGCCCAGGATCATCAATTGGAGGTTGAATCTGATGATTATCAGTGAGGGTACTTGAATGACCTCAGCTCACAGCAGAGGCAGTATACATTGAGAGGTAGAGATGTCCTAATAACTCCTATTCAGAAGCAGGCATCTCAACAAAAAGCTACTCAACCAAAACATAATTCTCAAGGTAATCAGAGTAAAGGAAAAGAACCTGCAGCTGCAAATCAGAACAAATATAATAAGCCATCTATAAGCTCATCGGGTAAAGAAAATGACAGCCAAAGGAAAGAAGTTGCATCAAAATATCATGTCGACAAAAGAGACATCATTAAAGAGGTAGACAAATCCACTCCTTTCAGCTTAGAAAATGAAATTTCCAAATTGAAAGTGTCAATACCTTGAACTTATCAAGAATAATCAGTATAAGTCTCATGTAGCCAAAATGTTAAAGGTAGATCCTTCATCTGATATAATTAATGTTGATGATGACCAACCTGAGCTTATCTTTGGTCCAGCAATAGATGGCCAGTTAGAGGATAGTGAAGTTCCCCCATTCTATTTGAGTCTGAGAATCCACCAAAATATCCTTCACAATGCCATGCTCGACTCTGGAGCTTTCCACAATTTGATGCTGAAATCTATTACGGATAAATTGGGCCTAGATATCACTCGTCGTTACCATGAATTATATTCCTTCGATTAAGGAAGAGTCCATTGTTTGGGTCTTATTAAGGATTTAGTAGTTTCCCTTGAGAAAATTCCAGCAAAGAATGTCTTGATGGATGTGGTGGTGGTTGATATACCACCACGGTTTGGTATGTTGTTGTCTAGATCTTGAGAGCGAAGTTGAGAGGCACGTTGCAACTAGACTTCTCTTATGCCACCATCCCAGTTTTCGGACAATTGAGAAAGTTGTACCGAGAAATGAAGATGAAGTACATGATAACCAGCAAAGAGAGGCCTAATAACCATCCAATAAATGTTTTACATATAGATTTAGAATCTTTTATTTTGTTCAATGATAGTGGCTTGAATGATGTAGATAGTCAGCTTGTAGAAGTAGAAGATGTTCCAGAGATTTCTAATTGTATCAAAACAGTTTTAGAGAAGGGAAAAGAGAATCTGCCCAGTGCTTCAGAGCAACTATCTGATAAGGCAAAGGAAAGTTCAAATTAGAATAAAGAAGTAGCCCAGAAAGTTGAGACGAAACAACAATTAGAATTCCAACACTTGGAGGATGAAAATAACCTATAGACCATGGATTTTGATGGTACCTTGGGGAAAGACGGGGCAGGCATTGGAATTTGGATCCGCAACCCTCTTGATCAGCCTGATAAGGTTCCTAATAATGTTAGATTATGTTCATACAAACTAGCTTTTGTTTGTTCTAACAACGAGGTGGAATATGAAGCATTGATTATCGGTCTCAAGATCTTAAAAAAGTTGGGCGCAAGAAGAATTTCAGTATATGGCGGCTCTGAACTTGTGATAAAATAGGTGAAAGGGGAATACCAGGCCAAGCATCCACGAATGAGAGCATACAAGAATGTTGTATTGGATATCCTGAAGATTTTTCCAGAATACAATTTGTCAATAGTGCCAAGAAGTCAAAATCTCATCACAGATTCGCTAGCTACAGCACCAAACAATTTCAAAATCCCAATATTTTCTAACAGAAAATTTGAAAATCATGTGAAGCATCGGCCTACAGTTCCTGATAACTTGCGATATTGGCAAGTATTTTGGGATGATCGGAAAGTTAATAAGTTTCTACAAAATGAAGGTGAGTTCGAGAATTCTGCAATTGACAAAGTTTATGACGAGGATGATCAAGTCATCGAAGCAACTTAGGTTGATATACTAGAGTTGAAGGACAACAATATTCCAAAAGGTCTCATACCTTTGGAAGAATTGTTTGATCAAGATGATGTAGCAAGCAAGCCAACATTGGTTCCTACAGAAAAAGGTGTGGAGGACGTAAACATCGGGATAGCGAACAAGCCTAAAATGGCTAAATTGTCCAAGTCTTTGTCTCCTGAGGTAAAGGACAAATACATTGATTTACTTTCTGAATTTTCTAATGTTTTCACGTGGGATTATGCAGACTTAAAGGTCTATAATAAAGATATCATACAACACACCATTACAATTAAGCTCGATCAAAAGCCCTTTCGGCAAAAGTTGAGAAGGATCAACGCAAGGTTGTTTCCATCCATTGAAAAAGAAGTGAACAGGCTCTACAATTCAGGTATCATTGTTCCTATAAGGTTTTCTGATTGGATATCTAATTTAGTCCCTGTAAGAAAGAAGACAGATGAAATAAGACTTTGCATAGACTTCAGAAATTTAAACAAGGTGTCACTAAAGGATAATTATCCCCTTCCCAAAATGGATCACATCTTACAAAGAGTGGTTGGGGCTTCCCGAATGTCTTTGCTTGATGGATATTCAGGATACAATAAGATTTTAGAATATGAGAAAGATCAGGACAAAACTGCCTTCCCTACACCTTGGGGTACGTTCAAATATGCAAAGATGCCATTTGAACTAAAGAATGCAGGGGCTACCTTTCACCGTGCAATGGATATAACATTTGCAGATGAGAAAGATGTTTTCCTGGTGGTATATTTAGATGATTTGACAGTTTTTTGTCATTCTAATGATGAACACTTGTATCACTTAAGGATTTTTTTTAGAAATGTAGGAAGTTCGAAATCTCTCTTGATCCAAAAAAAAGCCTTTTTGCCATGGAGGAAGGCAAACTTCTCGGTCACATCATCTCTAAGGATGGAATCCGGATTGACACTTCTCGGGTTGAGGCAATTCAACAAATTGACTTTCCACGAAACAATAAATAAATTCAGGCTTTCAATGGTAAGATGAATTTCTTACGCAGATTTATTCCAAATTTGGCTGAGCACCTTTAGGAAATGACCAACATGTTGAAAAAGGATAATGAGATAAAGTGGTTCGAGAAAGCTAAGAAGTCCTTCAACACAGTGAAATTTGCTTTGACTACTACCCTTGTTTTAATAAGCCCATATTACAGTATTGATTTCATTATATTCTCATTCGCCTCTGAGCACACCATAGTTGCAGTCTTAATGCAAAAGAAGGACAAGACTGAACAACCCATTGCATTTTTCATTCAAACCATCAAGGATGCAGCTCTTCGGTCCAATATCAAAGTGAAACAGGCTTTTCCTTTGATAAAAGTGTTGAAGGATTTCCGTGTCTATATTTTACATTCTCATACTTTGGCTTATGTCCCTAATGCAGCAGTAAAAGATGTTCTTATGCAGACATATCTGAAAGGTAGAAGAGGGAAATGGATAGCAGCAATGTTGGAATATGACCTCAAGATCAAGCCCACAAAGCTGATCAAAGGTCAAGGTTTAGCAAATCTTATGGCTGAGTCAAATCTGCATGTTTTACATATCAATCTTATTATAGCATTTTCCGATGAAGAACAAGATGTCACTCTGATACAGGTATATGATATGTTTATTTCATCTCCTTGGTATTCTAATATAATATATGTTCTTCCGCATTTGAATCCTCCTCCATGCATGACTAAGAGTAAGGGTAGGTCTTTAAACTTGAAAGCTTCCAAATACTGCATTTTCGACAGTGCCCTTTATGAAACAAGGAAATTAATGATAGTGCAGTTCTTTCCATTAGTGAATCCATCTGACATGACGGAACAACCTGTTTTGATCCATGACTCTCTATACTTAGCCAAATACTCATCAACGGAAGAAATATCTTTTTGCAAAGGAGATCCCCTCAAGTCATGCACACTAGGGCCTTTGAAGCCCTTTCCTGCAGCTATAACAGAGCCCCACATAGCTTGGTAATAAGGTGAGTGAGCAACATTAAATGGGATATCCGCATCATACCACCATCTAGCAATGTAATAATAAGAAGTTTCTTTGCATTGTTTTTTCCAATGTTGATCCAAAGTGGGTTGACGACTTAGCTGGGAGTAAGTGGTTGTGGGATTTGCAGTGGATGAGAAATAACTCTGGATGTTGGGTCTCTTTGTTGGTTTTTATTTTTGGCCAAGAGGAGGAACATAGTGAAAGGGGCCATTGGTGGAAGGGATATAAGTGGAGTCTTGAATCTCATAATCATCATACCCACTCTCTTTCATGGCTTCTATTAATTCCCTCTTCCTTGCAATTTCATCTTTGAAGGCCTTCTCCCTAGCCTTAGTCTCCTCAAACTTTTCAAACTTGGCAAGGTATTCTGCCCTAACAAGACCTATCACTTCATTAGGTGCATCATATGGCTTTACTTGGGCCTCTTATCCCAACCAAGTGTTTTTTCAATCTAAGAATAACCCCACCTCCAATAGATTTTTCACAAAATTCGCATATCATTTTTCCATCAACCACATCACAATGGGCCCATGCACTTTCCTTGGATTTTGGAGCCATCTTGACTTGAAATAATTAAAATTTGCAAAGAAATCTACCATTTAAAAAAAATTGCAGCTAAGATAAATGGAAAACCAAGGCTAAATTTAGGAAAAAAAATGCACATTGAAACATACAAAATTTGATAGCATAGGACTAGATATTTGATAGCAATAGCATAGCTGAACACAAAAAAAATTAATACATGGAAAACAATGACATGAGGGATTTTTCAAGTAAAAATCCTTACCTGGAAATGCAAATTAGCTTCCTTAGCCTCCTCTTGAAGATGCCAACTCTATTGACAGCTCCAAACTATCTCCAAAACAGCTCCAACTCCAACTCCAAGCCTCCAAGATCACTGCTCCAACAAAAACTCAACACTCTCCAAGCTCTCAATTAAACTCAAAAAAGCTCCAAATGAGATTGTAAAACAAATGAGAGGTTGACCTTGCTTATAAAGGATTCGGGAGGGTGTTTTTGGAGGGAAATAACCCTCCTCTTCCCTCCAAAACAACCCTAAATAGATAACAATTGCGTGCATGGGTCCCCGCTGCAGCCTGACAGCTAACCGGCCGGTTAAGGATGGAACTGGTCAATTTATCCCTAAACAGGCCAGTTTCGTCCTTAATCGGTCGGTTAGAACCGGTTTGACTGGAAAAATTGGCGAAGAGGGGTGTCTGACCGGGTTTTTTGGCTGGTTTAGCCCAGCTGGCCTCTTGACTGACTGGTTTTGAATACTATGCTCCTGAGAAAGTGACGTCAAATCCCTTCTCCTCAATAGCAGACATTTAAATCAAGTTTTTCTTCATCCCCGAAACATACAAAACATCCATGACCTTCAAGGGAGGAAAAGGCTCCCTCTCAAAGGTCGTTCCCCACACCAACAACTCTCATAGTGCAGTTATCTCCTAGTACAATCTCAATATCAAGTGTCCTCTCTGCAAGCTCTGAAAAGAACTCATGTGCACCTGCCATATTTCGGGAAGCCTCGTTTTCTATGTACTATAGATCAGATGATGTACTCCTACTAGATGTAGAAGTAATAAATGCAAATTCCATGTCAAACTGTGAAGCAAACTGCTCCACCTCCGTTGAAGTTGTAGTACCCTTCTTCCCCTTGTTTTTCCTCTCAAGACACGTAGCAGCATAGTGTCCCATCTTCTGACATGCCCAACATTTGATTTTGGACATATCTGTATCTTTCTTCTTCTTCTTCTCCTTTCCCTTAGCCCCATCTGATGAGGCCCCTTTCTTGGCCTTCCCTTTGTTCTTCCCCCTGGTTGTCAAGGCTACATCCTCCTCATCTGCTCTTCACCCCACCACTACAAGTCTTTCGTATCTCATGTTGCACACAATCATCTCAGAATCTGTCCCAATTGGGAAGATTCTCCCTAGAGGTAACAGTATCTCCAAAGACCTCCCAAGACTTAGGAAGTCTCGCTACAGCTATCCTGACTAACTCTATGGGTGCAACTACCTCACAAATAGCAGTCAAATCATCACGTACCTGTTTGACCCTGCCAAGATAATAAACTACATTTTTAACCTTTATCATCCTAATGTTCTTCAATTGTTCTTTAAATACCATCTTCCTGCTCTCATTGGTACTTTGATAGAGAGTGGTTAGATTTTTCCACATCTAATATGCATATGTGTTTCCTCTCACCTGAGGAACCACATGATCCTTCAGACTATCCATCAAAATCCTTTTTGCCTTTGCATTATTTTTGTGAATTCGGCAAGTTCATCTACAACAGTAGGAGGTACAACCTCATGCCGCACTATGTCCCAAACGGTTGCCTCTTCAAAGAGTCTAAATTATGTCCTTCCAAATGGCATAGTTGGATATCCCATCTAGTTTGTTCTCTATCCTTAAAAACATGGCCATGATTGATGTCCAAAATTTACAAAATCAAGAAAATGTGAAAATGAACTTTCCAACACACCTTGTTGTCCCAAAAGTTCGGTCTGTGTGAAATTTCACCTTGCTGTCCCAAAATATCAGTTTGTTGTCCAAACTAAGTTCTTGTCCAAAAATCCAGTTTGTTGTCCAAAACACTGTTTGTTGTCCCAAACTTCTGTTTGTCGTTCAAACTGCAATTTTCAGCCTATAGCTCTGATACCATGTTGAAATTTGATGATTAAAAAGTTTCCTGCAATCCCAACCCGGTTTTAATTTCACCTTATCACTCCCATTCAGTTAAATGCCCTTTCCCATAAACTTACATTCAACATATAGAATTATGGAAACGAAATTTTCAGATTAAAACACATGGGATTGTCAACACATGCTGAAAATAAATATGGACATAAACAGATCAGCAACACATAAAAAAATACACACAAATTTTGGGTCAAATTAGACCCAGGAAAAACCCTTTCAATCTTCTCCGGGGAAAACTTGTTAGAGAGCTCTTCAAATTTATTTATCTTTCAAGTTCAGGAAAAATGCATTTGCAGACAAAACAAAACAACAAAATATAGCTCATCTCTTCAACCCAAAACTCCTTGAAAATTGTTCACTCCTAGAGACAACCCTAAGTTGCTAAATACTAGTTCCTAGGACATCTTAAAATCAGAGGGTTTAAATTCATTTATCTAGAGTCTCCTCCTAATGTATCTTCATTTAGAATTCATGGGACTATGGTTCGGGACAGATGAGGAATCTTGGTACTAAGCTTTGTGCGAACTAATCAGCACTCGAAATGGGCTCGGGGGCTACATGTGTCTAAGATGCCTCAAATGGGCCAAGTAAAGGACTAATTAAAATACCTTTAAATATAATGTGGTGATGGTTTAGAGGAATCAGGAGAAGAAATTTCAAAGAGGTGGGCTTATTTGTGATAAGAATCCAACCTTCCAAGAATTTGGAAGAAAGGTGGCAGATGAGAGATCGATGAATATAGAGTCTCACAGAGATCAATATTAAGGCTGCAGAGTAACTTCACACATGAGTGTTTTCTTTCCTCAATGAGAACGTATACAAATTCATGAATTAAATCATTTACACCCAACATTTCACACATGAGACATTGGAAGATCAAATTATAAAATGGAAACTCTTAAACAAACAAAAGATAAACACATACATACTATTCATTAACCCAATTGGAATCCATTCGTAGACAAAGTCCTTTTATATTAGCCTTCAAAAACAGCTATCTAGAATATGCATTTTAGAGCTCAAAATAGCATCACATGAAAGACTACACAGTAGGGACCCAAACATTTCCACAAAATCCAGAACCCTTTCATTCTGTTTGAATTTCCTACTTATAGAGTTTCTTCTATGGGCTCTTAGCTACATATTCTTTCTTGATATGCTCGTACATACATCAAAATCAAAATAATATGGTCCAACCTTTGTGTGTTATGAGCAACGTTCTCGTAATAGAAAATAACAACAACAAGGGTGAAATTGTGATTTCACCAGCTAAACATCATAACTGAGAAGTAAATAAAAAAACAAAATAACTATAGGCCACGCGGGTCAAATCTCGAATCTTCATCTATTGCATTGCGGGGTAGCAAAAGTGTTAATTTTGGGCAACTAGGTCCAAACTCCATGTTGTGATGCTCAGATGACAATGCCAACTTTTTTATTGGATTCCTCTTTCGGAGAGGTGCAAGATCGATCAAAAGATCATCTTGATCGAATGAGCAAAACATTTATTTTGAATTAATTCCACTTATGTGCAAGGTCGGTCAGAATTGAAATGTAGGCTTGAAGCCCCAACATATGTGTCACACACCCTCACAGATGGATATATATTGGTCAACGTTGGAGGTCATTTTCATCATCTCTCATCACACATTTTCTCTCTGCATCTGATTTGTTTGATCTCATACTTAGAGGCTTCTCTTCACTCACATGTGGAAAACAGCAGCTAGGGTTTCGGATTTGTTCTAGGGTTTTCAGCGCAGATTTGACTAGCGTTGACTTTGGTCAACGCTTGGTCAACTTGACCCGAAACTCTCCCAAAAATTCGATCTCTGCAGTCCACATTTTTTGGCACAAAAACCAAGGCTGGCCATTGACTTCGACTCGGTTGCATTGACTTTTGTTGAATTTTGGGTTGACTGTTGTAAAGTTGTCTTGAAGGTGTATGACACATTCTAGTTGGCTGACCGTGAGGAGACTCTGTTGGTTGAAGCATCCTGTTGACCGCCATAATGCACCACACACATATATTTTGTTGATCAAGTTAAGTGTATTTTTTGGCTTGTCTTCCGTCGATCTATTGGTATGTTCTATCAGCATTTTACTTTTATGTTTATGTGATTGCTATTTGATATCGGGTTTAAAGTAAAGTTGAATCAAGCATAGAACATCTACGAAAATTTACAAGGTCCCGAAGCGCGTGGCTGCATTGGAGTGGAAGAAGAACCAGAATGGTGAGATGACAGAGGCACCCTATGTTGCGAAGTGGACGCAACTGGTGGATGCGCATGCTTGTAACAACTTTGCCATATAATATCTGAGGGCAAGGGTGCAGAGCTAAAAATTTCAAACAGTGCATGCAACTGAGTCAGTTCTGAGTAGTCAAGGTTGGCAGAGAAAAATTGTTTAACCTTGGCAAGTAACAGAAATTCCTTGCGGAGGGATGCCACCAAGGTCTCGGCCTTAAGACAGGAGGTCTTCTCTAGAGCTGAGTCAGCCCCGCATTTGATCTCGGTCATCCTTTGCTCATATGTTGCCCAAGGGAGCAACAATCCTAAAGGGTCCCAACAAGCTGGCAGTCCTGCCTCTACCACTTTATTCCACTCATGATCAAACGCTTCCACCCCTCTGGTAACTATCCCCAAACAGCGAGTTGCCTTTACCCGTGCATCCTCCTTTTGTATCATCTTCATGATTTCCACCACTGTTCTAAAACGGTCGACCACTCCGCACATGCCCAATTCCTCAGTGGGGAGCGCATTGATGAACTAGATGTATCCACACGCGATCAACACATTCTCATTTCCCTCTCAGCGACCTACATCTAGCTGCACCTTGAAATTGTGGATAGCATTATTTTTATCATTTATCAATGTGATGTGTTCCCAGTGGTCCTTTACCTCCTTGATAATTTCACTCCAGATAATCTGTATGGCCTCTACCAAGGACATATTGCCTCAGAGTTGCGCCTTTAATTCCTTGACTGATTTGTTCAGATCCTAGGATTCCCTGCGAGTAGTATCCATTTCTTTTTGCAGGGGCGAGATCGTCTTTTACTTTCCTGCCAGAGCAGCCTTAGATTCTTCTAATAACTTGTGCATGGTCTGGGTTTCATCTTCCAAAACCTTCAACTCTACCAGGGCCTTAGTCAAGTGTTCTGAAGGATTATGTGGGTCCTCGGGCACTTGAATCAGACAGACGTGACTGTCCTGCGCTTGTTGGAGCTCAGCCATCCTCCGCTTTAGTTCTGTTATCTCCTCGTCCTTCTGGATAAGCATCTCTGAGAGGGCTTCCTTCTCCTTCTCCACTTCAGCCAACTCTATTGTTTGAATGTGCTATGAGCCGGGAATATTTAACTTGCGTCGTAGCTCTTACACTTCCAGCTTTGTCTTCTACAGTGAATTTTGTATAGTTGTGTTCTGATCTGAGCCTTTACTCCTTATCATTGTCTTGTATTCCGCCAACTTCTTGGAAAGGGCCTTTGAATTCACCCTTTCGCTATTCAGGATAGCTGACATCTTACCTAGCCCGTTCTGAGCTTTCTCCAAAGCAAGAGTGTGCTTCAACACCTCATTATGCAGCATTTCTCCAATAGCCTTATGTAGATTTAACTTGTCGGCCAATGGAATGGAAACTAGCTCAAGTATCATTTCCAAGGCCTTGTACTTGGAACCGGGAGGCGAAGGGTGAGAAGCTGAGTGCTGCATTGCAACTACCAGTTGGTCGTTCTCCACGTCAAGAGTTGTCAAAAGCCTGGTATGGTGCCTATCTACATACTGGGCCAGCGCTGCCTTCAACCTTTCCCTGGCCGACTAGTTCTTTGCTTCAATTTGTTCTCCCAATGGCCAGTCCATTCCTAATCCAGTATCCCTTTCTGAAGGACCCTCCTCGGGGGTTACTATCTGTGAATATTATGAAGGTGCCTTCAAGGAGGTAGAGTCTAAAGACACTTGGAATCTCGGCCTATCTTTCCCTCGATTAATATATTCAGGGACCACCTCATCAGGCTACTCCATGACATATCCTTCAGGTCCTTCTATTCTTTGCTTTTCGCTGATGTGGCCCTCCTCTTCCACATCCATAAAATCTTATACCATTCGATAACTTCCCAAGTCCTGGACCTCCACCTCGTTATGTGCATTGTCTCCTTTGGAGCTCCCTTCAACAGTTGGGGAGTCGGCCTCCATCTCTGTATCCAAAGGCCACGAATCAGAGTTAGCTTTCCATTCTGCTAAAGGTCTAGGCTCATGTTCATATGTCGAAGACTTAATCTTCTTCCTTATGTGTGCAATGAATCCCTTAGGGTCATAGCGCCATACATCTCCTTGTAGGAAATTCATCTTCTGTAGTCGTCCCTCGGCTAGGGGGAAGTGCATGCCTTGAGCTGATAGTAAACGGCCCTACCACACTCGAGAGCCTTAAAATATATCCCTTCTTCGCAGGCACAAAATGAGTTTGGTCTACACTCAGGACTTGCCTGATGAACTGGAGGGCGAAAATTCTCATGGGCAAGAAAGCTGGCAGATGGAAAGGCAGAATTTCAGAACCATAGACCCTGATTTCGGTGTGATTCTCGAACAAATACCAATCCCAACACATTTTGTCTCACTGAACTGGAGTAGCTCCTTTTGTTCAGGAAAAATCCTGGGCAGAGGGTTACCATGTATAATTTCATAGGCCCTGGACATGAAATCCGTGATGAATTTTGTGTATCCCCTTCCTTTGGGGTGTTGGCGAACTAAGAGGATACATTCGAAAACGGATTTTGGCTCTGCACCTTGCTTAGAGAACTTGTCTAGGCCGAAGCCCTCGAACTTGTTTGCGTGCGTGAACAGGAATAGATAGAACACCAAAGAATAGTACCTAAAACAACTTGAAGTTGATAGGTCTTGGAATTGAGCTTGGATGGCAGAGGCCAGCAAGGTGGGAATGTCGAGTAGAATCCCAGGTTGCATCATGAGATCTAGGAACCCTAGGCAAGTGTTAGTTACCCAACCCGCATTGTCCAATCCATGGTTAATTGGGAGCAGGAGCAGGAGCGCCATTTTCAAAAGCTCCCGGTCTGGAGCGTTTTTTTTAAATATATATATATATTTTATATTTTTTATATTTTGATGCATATATGTCAACAAAAGCATGTAGAATGATGAATTAGACATAAACATAAAAACATAGATTGAATCATATAACATCAATCATCTAGAAGTTATAATTTTCATCAACCACGCCCACAAGTTGGAAACATACAACATATTGACTCTTGAGTCTCGCGAATCATCAATCTGAAGGTTTCAAGCTTTCAAAATTCAATATATAACATTTATCATCATTGATTTATTGATTTGAAATTTCAATATATAGCATTTATCATCATTGATATATATCATTTATCATCATTGATTCATTGATTTCAAAATTCAATATATAACATTTATCATCATTGATATATATCATTTATCGTCATTGATTCATTGATTTCAAAATTCAATATATAATATTTATCATCATTGATATATAACATTTATCATCATTGATTCATTGATCACCATATAACTTTCATGAAGCATCATATTCATAATTCATAATGACTTATAAACTTATAAATTCCAACTTCAAAGTTTCACCTTTCAAATTCAAACTTCAAACTTAAAATGTCATTAAATATGAAAGAGTCAAGTTTCAAATGTTCAACAGTTATAAAAGTTAAAAACTACTAGAAAATAGAAAAGACTAGTAAACAACAAATCTAGTTTATCTATTGGCTAGCCCCTTGCCATGCCCACGAGAAATGTCTAATTTGTGAGAACCACGAGGCAATGGTGGTCTTCTATTACTCTCAGGAGTACCACGACCATGACTAGAAGGTAGAGGGCAACGTGAGGATGTAGGTGGAGGCTGAATCTACAAAAGAACAATAGTTGGATATCGAGCACTGGCACTAGCACCCGCACTGCTACTAGATGGTGGGACTGGCCCTGTGTGTGGTGGTGCCATGGCTGTTGATGCTTCATCATCATCCCTCAAAAGTTTTGCTTCCAATTCTTCCATATGTACAGTGTCATCCTCCAAATTATCATCCTCTGGGTTGTTGTCCCAAACTTTATATGATTGATCCTCATATGCTCGATCACAGTAATGACTCAACAACCTCAAGTTGTAATGCACATAAACCAAGCTTTCATCTCGGTTTTCATTCAGCATGTTTCTTCTCACATTATGTATGAAGTTGTAGGTGCTCCAACACCTCTCTGTAGAAGAAGTATTCACAACTTGTGAGAGAACTTTTTTTTCCTACTTTGGAAAAAGTCCCATGCCGCCATATGCTTCCCACCATGTGAGAGCATCAAATCTGTCTTTGTCTTCCATTGCATGGAAAGAACCAAATTTACCAGTGCAACTGAAGTATCTGCCTAATTCAAGGCACAATTTAGCACACTCCTCCCTGTCGGGGACCAACTTGTCTAATGCCTTCATGTACCCCTCTTGTACCTCTGGATCTGTGTGAGGTTTGATCCTAACGTTACCTCCAGGTGCAGGTTGGCCAACCAAGATGGAGAGTATTATTTTGGCATAAGGATATATGCCAAGGAATGTAGTGGAACATTGAGTTTATTCCACCGTGCACACACACAGCTGTAAATCATTGCATACAAGTTGGGATCATTATCCTTAACAACATCTTTTATTTGCCCCAACATGCTATCCATCTACTCATAAACCTCCCCAATCACTGGTTTATCTGTATCTGAAAAACGAATCATGTGATAAATGGGCTTGGTAAAATTCAAAATTTCCCTCACACGTGCCCAAAACAAAGGATCAAGGGCGGTCTCCTCCACATGTTCAAAACCTTGCTTGTCAACTATTTTTGTTGCCCTGTCCTTTAATACCTGCTGGTGTGGGCTTGATACCATTGCTGCCAATGACTCTCTTACCTTCAAAAGGCGCCTGAAGGTGAGGTAATAGCTAGCAAATCTAGTCTTTGCTATCTTCAACCACTACAATTTGGAGTGAGTACGGAAAAGCCCATGGGTATTGCTATGATTTGTAAAAAATCTTATCATTTTTTTACCTCTCTTGTACAAATCACCAAGCCATTTGAATTGAGGTTGTTTGTTTTTAATGATATCATGCATCAAAAGGTTCATTGTGTGAACCAAACACCTAGACCAAAATATGTTGGGGTATTTATTCTCAATAATTGATCTTGCTGCCTTACAGTTAGCAGCATTATCAGTGATGACTTGGATGACATTGTATGGCCCAATACTTTCAATTGTTTCAAGTAATGGTTCTGCAATGTTAATGTCGGTCTTGAATGTGTCTGAATAATCATATGCTGAAAGGAATATTGCACCACAAACAGACACAGCTAGAACACTTATCAATGGCTTTCCTTTCACATTGGTCCATCCATCATATATAATGGACACCCCATGTTCATTCCAAAAATTTGTCATTCTAGCCAAAGAATTATTTATTTTAGCTTTTTCATGATCAATTCCCATGATTCTAGCCTTGTCATACCCAGGGCTCTTGTATCCTTTGGGGGCATCATTAATGGCAGAAAAAATTTCATGCCAATAAGGTGAGCGAAGAACATTGAATGGCCACCCTACATGCATATAGAAACCGGAAAATGTTTGAATCCAAATCATTCCTACACCCTTCGTCAAGGAAATTGGATATGGTTCTATGCCTTAAGGAGATGTTTGGTCTAGGTGTGCCTCCATATCCACTGCCATGGGTGGAAGTTGATGGACTTCTTTGTCCATGATGTGATGGACCTGATGGTGCATAAGAATCAATGAAACCCCTAGATCTTTTAGATCTATGTAGGGCAGCCTCCTCTTCCTTTTTATATTTCTCTCTCTGTTGCTGGCACACTTACACAAATTTTGATTCCTAGATTTTTCTCTCCATCCCCTGGCATTTTCCCACAAAGGTGCCTTATGGCATGGGTGTATGAACCTATGTATTCTTTATTGCAATGGGGGAAAAGAAATTTAGTGGTTCCACCACCTTTCCCTCCTTCCTGCCTCTGAACATATTTCCACAATGGTGTTTGACTTTGGTCCTGTCTAGTTGGGGTCTCTATGGCCTCATGTTCTCCACTCTCCCCTTACTCCTCAACATACTCCTCCTCTTCAGGATTTTCATCAAATCCACTATAACCCACTTCTTCATCCTCCTCTTCTTTAATGGGCCTCTTTCTTCTACTCTCCAACACCATTATTACAAAGAAAGGAACCAACATGAAGAAAATCCCTAGCCATATAGCCATGATGTTTCAAGTTTCAAGTTTCAAGTTTCTAGCCTGCAAAAACAATGGAGGAATGCCAAATGGGAATAGGAAATGCAACATAGGAAAAAAACAATTCAATTTTTCACTTTTCAACACACTAAAATGCAACATTGAGAAAAAAAATCAAGTTTTCATTTTTGAACAACTTAAAAATGATTCCTAGAAAATAAAAAACTAGATTAGAAGTCCTACCTCTTTGTCTTGACTCTTGACTCCTTCAATCCTCCTCTTGCTCTCTTGCAGCTTGCTCCTTGCTCTCTCTTTGCTCTCTCCTTGGCACTTCCGCTCTCCAAACTCTCAAGCTCTCTTGCTCTCCATCTTGCTCTCCAACTCTCAAGCTCTTGCTCTCACTCTCAAACTAAAACAATGAAAAACAAATGAGGAGGGTGGGCTTTTATTTACCCAACCCCCCCTCCCTCCCTCCCAAAAAATTCGGAAATTTGCCGTCCAATTTTTTTTACGCGCCGGGGAGCGTTTTTTTTGTCGAGGAGAGTTTGGGAGCGAACACTCCCCAACCGCTCCCTTCATTAAAAAAAGGCTCCCAAATCGTTTTTTTAATGGGGGAAGCGCTCAGGGAGCATTCGCTCCCGAGCGCTCCCTGAAACGCTCTCGAAAAAACAAGGAGCGTTTTTTCAGGCTCGAAAGCACGCTCCTAAAAACGCTCCCCTCAGGAAGCGTTTTCGGGAGCGCACTCCCGAGCGCTCCCAAAGAGCTCCCGAACGGAGCGCGTTTTGGGAGCGAGATCGGGGGGGGGGAGAGAAGCTTCCCCGCAACCTTGGTCCTATCCCAACATACCTGAAATGACTGCTAGGATGGGCTGGATGGTTTTGCAGAAAAGTGAAAGAGGGAAAGTCTTAGTGGATGGGAGAGAAGACCTGTGAGACGCGGTAATTAGCTCAAGGAAACCCCTTTGCTTCTCGATAGGAAGGTTCGACAAGTGGCACATGAGGGTTACCTCAATGAATTCGACACAGTCGTGAGAAGGAGGGTAGAACAGGGCTTTCCTACTCAGCTGAGGGGTGATTTCAAGAATCTTAGTCCCCTGTCTAGAAAGAAATAGACCCTTTCGCTCAATGTAAGCCTCGGACAGCTAGGCTATAAACTCAGGGAAGTGATGACCGGATGGGGGAATCTGGTTGCAAAGCCCCGAGTCAACAACCCTAAATAGGTACTCAACCTACCATTTGTAGCCCAAAAGTTCGGATTGCATGTTGCCTAAATTGAAAGGGTAAATGGTGTCGCAGAACTGGGCCTGAGAGTCCATGAGTGGTTCAGGACCAGGGGTGGTTCTGGCCTCTCGGGCTTGCGAGGTTTCGAGAGTGGTTTTCTTCATCTTTTCAACCATAATTAGACAAACAATAAAAGAAAACAGTAGGGGACTGACCAAATACATGAGGCAACGAGAGCGACGTGAGGAAAGAGCTGTACAAACTGCGAATTTTTACCCGGGTGCTCAGCTTGGTAAGAACTGTAAATGGTAAGAAACAACAATCGACTGAGAAAACCGGGGGTAAAATGGTCCTTTTAGGGTAAGGACGGTGGTGACAACAGGAGGGATGACGTCAGGAGGACGTCAGCGAGAAGACACGTGGTGCAAGGAGATTGGCCGACAACAAACGGGTGGGTGAGAGGCCACATGCCCGACACGCGGTACCGACTTCGTACATGGACTATTACCTTACCTTGCTTACCTCCACGTTGCTTCGCACTCTATCACAGGACGAGTGGTCCCCACGGGCCTTTCATCGGGTCGAAACCCCTTGCCGGATCAAGACCTCAGCCCCCGGAGCCCTTCTGATTGGTCAACCGATTGGCTGACGTCACTCCTTCCGGCAGGTCTGTTCCGTCGTCTCCCTCCTGTCTAACGGTTGGCGGAACGAGCGTCAATGCGCTTTGAGGAGTTGCGCCACCGCTTTCTAGGTTGCATGGTCACCGTGAGCTGCGCGGTGAAGAACCTGCCACTTTGGCTGCGCGAAGCTCTTCTTGGTCGTTTTGCTTATCATTTCCCCTGCTTAAGGCTTTGTGCGCCCACAAAGACTTCAGCTTGTACACTCACAGGCCAACAAAAACCATCCCCACTTTGCCTCGATTTTCATTCCCACTTGAAGCTGAAAATGTACTGTACGGACACGGACTGTAATGTATGGATTCCGTACGAATTGTATGGATTTCAATACCGCTATACGGACTGTACGGATTTTTTCCTTTTTTTTTTTGCTCAAAAACTTCTCTCGAACTGCGTGCAACTCACAGCATTAAATGTTGTTCGTATTTTACCTTCTGTTGTCTTCTATGCCTTGATTTTCGTGCCCATCTTTGCCCAGAATCACCCATTCAGCTTGGTGCAACAAATTTCTCTTTCAAAACTTTTCTCTAGCCCTCGCCTCCTTTCTCCAATATGCTCATGAAGAATGAATGAATGCAGTCTCCCTTTTCTTTTCTCCCTTTTGTTTCCCTAAATGACTTTTGGGCAACCCTAAGATTTAATGGCTCAAATTCATTTAGATCAAGAGATGAGAATAAATGTGCATTTAATTCTCACTTTCTATTTTTTTAACTCACTCATTAAATAAAGTACCCACATTGTACTTTATGTCTAAAGTCACTTTTCACTTTATAATTTAACATTGACTTTACCACTTATAAAGTTACTTTCACTTTATAAAGTCACACTTAGGAAAATAATTATTTTGGACACTTTTCCCTAGGTAGAGACTAACCCATGGGAAACCACTTTTCCAAGATACATTAAAAATCAACATGAAAGAAATTTCATAAGAAAATTGGCATGTCTAAGATTCAGTGCTATGAATGTAATGAATATGGACACTTCAAAAGAAGTTGCCCTAAACTCAAGGGCAACAAGAAAAGAAAAGAAAAAAGTGAAGCCCATGTGACCAAAGTAGAAGAACTGTAAGAGAAGAAATCGAAGAAGGAAGAAGTGAAAGACCTCTACAAGTAAAGGTCTCTCACACATAGAGTTTATTTTCAAGACAACAATTATGATAGGAAGCAGTACAGTTATAATAGGATTCGTTGTAGTAGTAACTGAGATGGCATCATATTGGAAGCATACAAAAATAGCTAAAACAACAATTTGCATGGTTGAAGCAAGTCATCTAGCAAGATAGGAAGATAAGAGATCATCACACTTCATCATCATTAGAAAGAAGCATTTGCAGAAAAAGGATCACCGAGATCCTCCATTGGAATCTTTGTTGAAAAAGATTCGCCTCTACTTAAAAGAAACAAGTGTTACACAGTCTATATTCCACCTAATGTGGGATCCACAATTTAGAAGGATGAAGGTATGGTGACCAAGAAGTGCAGCATGACAATCTAGTTGAAGCATTTTCCTCTTCAAACAAGGAAAAGGAAGTTGATGAAGGAAGCCTAGATGATTTCAGGAAGGAAGAAAATGCTCTATCTCATGAGAATGATTGAAGAAGAAAGAACTCTTCCATATGAAGAATACATGAAGGCATAAGTTTGGCATACTACATAAAGGCATGATGGAATCAAACATATCATATGACCAAATGAAGAATATGAGGTGGTGGGCTACAATTGTTCCTATATAAGATGAGCTAAGTATAAAGATCCCGAGAAAGCGGTATGTGAAAAAGAAAGGAGAGTTCGTGAAGATGTTTCTACAACTACATAAATAGTATGGGCGATCAACATCTGATGCTAAAAAGGATTGGCTATGACATCTCCATGAAGAAATTATGAAGATCCTGATAAGAATGATGAAGTAGTTGGATTCGATGTTGATGTTGCAGAAGCAAATGTTATGACAAAAGGCCATCATAAAGAGGCAATTTTATCTTTAAAGTTCAGTTTTTTATTTTTGAAAGAAAGCATTTGGTTGGATTGGAACAGGGCTACGTGCAGAAGGTTGTAGAAATTCACCTACAACTAGTACAAATAAATTTGGATGGATGACTATGAGAAGAACATGACTTGGTGGAACATGACCAGATGATGACAAAGAAGATCACTTTCCGATGAAAAGAAGGATGACATGACTAGCATTAATTGGTTCAACACTATGTTTTGTTGTAAGGGAAGTGTTGTAGAAGATGGTCAAAGCCCTAGGAAGAAGTTATGAAAGAAGATAGTTCCACAATGTAGAGGTTGAAGTTTATTTATGATCTAATGATGCAGAAAGAGGAGCCCTACAAGCAACTAAGAGTACCATGATCTCCACAAAGAACGGATAGCTATTGGAAACAAGTCCCTAATTAAGAGGGAGATTGGGTATATTCCTTTCATGTAAAGGAATCAGTAGATCCTCCCTACTTGAGAGGGAGAGAGAGACACATCATTCTTGTATTCATATCTTGAAGAAAGAATGGAGGATTAGGTAAGCATTTGAGACCAATATCGATACTCTTTGAGGATGAGGTATGGCATCCAATAGGTAAGAGTAGTCAAAGAAGAGATTCCATGAGGATGCGTAAATCCAAGACAGGAATGGTCCTAAAAGGACATACCTTGTGAACATACGAATGGGGTATGTGCCTTGAGAGCCAATGATGAAGAAGTCTATAAATCATTGTCTCCCCAGCATTATGCTCTAATCAGGTGGAGAGATAGAGTTGTTAGTGAAGGCCTTGCTATATGACAATGTTGGTTGATATGATGAGATGCACTGATATACGCTGAAAAAATAGTTTATGAGATGGCTTACCAATCCGACTCTTTTTATGAGAATTTTTCAGTATGAAAATGCCCATGTACCTTCTATGTATTATGAATACCTCCCTAGTTAAGAGGGAGTGTTGAAATTTGTAACTAGGTTCGATCTTCATAATATCTTATGTATTCTTGATTTTGATGTAAAAGAGAAAGAAAATTATTATTATTATTTTATAGCATGGGTTTCATGCTCTAGGTCAATTTATCTATAGGTCAAAGCATCCATTGTGTGCTTCTAGGGTTTTTTTCATAGAGTCAAGGAGTAAAAAGAGTCATTGTTGTATGTAACAGACCCTATTGGCCATTTTGTATCAAGTCAAAAGAATTTATTTGAGTATTGTGTCAAAAGTCCCTCCAAGACCAAGTCGGCCTGCAAGAGAACAAGTCAGCCTACAAGAGAATAAGTCGGCCTCATGAAGGGTAACTCGTCCTCCTTAGAAGCCTATTTATAAGAAGAACTCGACCTCATTTGAAGGACCAATCAATCAAGTTCGATCAAAAGGAAGAAGAGCAAGAAAGAGAAGTGAAGGACAAGACAAGGACTACAAGACGACAAAATCTGAAATTTTTGGGTCAATCTCTCTCACACATGCAAAGAGAAAGTTAGGATTTTTTCTACTTCATAGGACGAAATTTCAGATTTTCAAGGAAGGCTGACATCTATGATAAAAAAGCGAGACACATCATTTATTTTTCTAAGAAAGAAGATGCAGGTCAAGCAAAGAAGAAAGGAGGCCTAAGTTAGCCTCTATTATCACATGCGAAGTTGCAAAAGATTCTGGAAGACCAAAATTGTAGAAGTTGCTAGGGCCAAAATTGTAGAAGTTGTTGGGAGCTGAAGTTGCAGTAGTTGCTGGAGAAGTAGCTAAGGAGTCAAAAATTGTTGCTAGAAGTTGTTCAAGGTTGACTTGGACTTGGAGGGGTCTTTGTTTGGGTCTAAAGGTCTTGGAATTCGTCATTTGAAAATTCTATAAGAAGAGAAGAATTATTGTGGGTTTTCCTCTCTTGGAGAGGTTTTGGCCCTGGCTAGCAACCTAAATCTTGTGTCCACTTGTTCTATTGATCTTCATGTTTTTGGTAGTTGTTTGATGATAAAAGTACAATAATAATCAAGAGAAGAAGAAGTTAATTATAAATTCTATAAGTTGGAGTAAAAGAGCATCACAAGCAGTTATCAAAGTAAGAGAAATCACCCTAATCTAGCTGCCCTAGATTTCTCAACACACACGACCCGTATGATTGGAAGAGGGGAGTTTCACCCTTGTATTATCATATTCTCATATATGTGTGTACGCTTCATAAGCTATTGAAAGGGGAGCGTGCGTGTGTGTATAATGACACCAGACATGAACGGGTCGAAAGTTGCCCTGTGGCTAGTGACATGGATGCCCACATGTGCACCACGTGGAAGCCACATAGGTTCCATGTGGCAAGTTAGATGACGTGGTGAGCCCTGATAGGCTAGACTTTAATCAGCTATATCTTTGGATCCAGGAGTCAGATTGAAGCAAATTTTATATCATTGGAAAGGTCTTGATGTGACGAATGCAACAACATTATCTATTTTAATTTTTGAAGAAGTTGAAAAGGATAAAAAAATTTAGACCTCATTTCCATAACTAGACGTTGGAGGTCGGGTCATCAGAGTAACTGCCTCCTCCTACACTTAGTAGGGGCTATAGGGATATTAGGGGGTGTGTTACAACTTGACAACTAATACCAGCCTCTTCTACAATGCCCTGCCTAAATGGCATTCGTTAGAAACTAGATAATTGATAACAACTCAATTAGTGAAAACTAATAAAAAGAATCATGAAACTGAGGATGACAATAACAGAGATCCTAGATTATAAAACATCAACTAGAAAAAGAAACAACCAGAATATATCTGCAATCCAATAGGCCTCTTTGGTCTTTAGCCCATATCTGGCCTCTATCAATATCTGTGTAGACAATTTTTGACATCATGGTAAACAGAATGTGCACAAAAATAAGTTCCATAAGAGGTAAGGAAGATGTGTGTCAATTGTACAAAAAATATATTCCCTAGTGATTGAAATGGAACCATTACTTCACAATTACCACCCTTCCCATGAGAGAATAAATCCTACATTTTCAACATTCCTCTTAATTTTGCACACCTTAATGAATTCCCTAATGGTTGAACCCAGAAATTAGTCAAAATGCTAGTCTCTTCAAGTAAATCAATCCAAGATGTGGAACTCCTAGTTTTGCACACCTTAATGCAAGTGCAAAATAATCTCAAGCCTCTCGCTTGCAATCAGACAACTCCATAATTAAATATAATATCTTAAAATGCTAGTCTCTTCAAGTAAATCAATCCAAGATGTGGAACTCCTAGTTTTGCACACTTTAATGCAAGTGCAAAATAATCTCAAGCCTCTTGCTTGCAATCAGACAACTCCTTAATTAAATATAATATCTGGCAAAGGATAAATATCAGTGAATAAGCAATAGCAATGCTAGTAGTTGCCATACAACATGGCCACCATACATGTGCAATAATGTGAACGATCTGTACAGCCATATGGTCCAGTGTACAACTTAGGGGTCACATCCGCAATATTTATTCTTGGCCTATTACATATGAGATAATATATGTTGAGATTTTGTGTAGTTGGGATAGCATCAGGTGTGATCTAGCCCTGAAATTTTGTGGAGGGGCTAAGACACATTTGAACTCCAAAACCTAGAAAGTGTTTTGTGAAATTTCAATTGGTGTTCAAGTTATTCAAATAATTAATTATTTTTATAGATTTCCTAAGTCTAAACTTAGGAAAATTAAATAATTAAAGTGAATTAATTAACACGTGTTGAAATGTTCTAAAAGACATGGATCAAGCAGTCTTTTAATCTCAGTCGTTGATGAATGTTTTAATCTCAGTCGTTGATGAGATCAATGAAAAAGTATAAGAGAAAGGCTTGAGGGTCACTTGGAGACACACATAGATGCAGAGCTGAGACACTGATATGGAATTCTAGGGCAGGGTTTGCCAAGAATTTTCGGAGGAGTTTTTGCAGCGAGGGGTAGTATTGGCTGAGGGGATGATCTGATCCCAGAGCCAAGAGTAGCAAGAGGCAGAGGAGCAACTTTCAAGGACAACACAGAGGAGCAAGGGCAGGCGCAGTAGCTGCGCAGCGCAGAGGCTTCAACCGCTACGCAGGTGCTACGTAGGCCCAGGAAGGGGCAGCGCTGCAACTTCAAAGGGCTTCAGAGTTATGCAGAGGCCTTCAGAGGTAGCGTAAGGACTTCATCACCCACTCTGGGGTTACGCAGTCCCTCTTTGAGCAGCGCAGAGCCTAGCAGGGCTGACACTGGGGCTTCAGGGGCAACGCTAGGGTTTCTAAGGCCAGATATCCGGGCTGAGTCTTGTAAATCCCGTTTGAGGGTGTGGATCAGTCAGAATTTTCATCTCAGAACAGTAGGTTAGCTACAAATCTTAGATCTATTTTTCTTTGTCGGGTGAACCAGATTTGGTGCCCAGATTTGTTGTACTCAGAATTTATTTAATAATAACAAACCCTCATATCTGCTGCACCAGTTTTCCCGCTTTGGGTTTTTCCTAGGACTTATGTCCAAAAATCAGTGTGTCACTTTGTTTGAATGAGCGTAATTTTCAGTAAAGGATTTGCATGTGTAGGCTGTTAGTTGTGTTTACTTCGGTATTTTCTGAATATTATTTTTGAAGATAACTTGTATAATATAATCAAGTAAGAGAAGTAAACCATAATACTACAGTAGAATTTTTCACAATATATTCCCCAATAATAGGGGAACTTTTCAAATAAATGAAAAATACAGAAAATGGAATATAGAATGTTTATCGTCACAAAACAGAATATATAATATAAAAGGCAGGTCAAAATACTCTTGATATTTGAACAAGAATACAATTAAAAAAAAACATATTCATACATAATGCTAGTACTAGTGTTTATATTTAAAGCAACTGAAACAAGAAATATACTCTCTAAAAGTTCATCTAGTAGCTGGAATGAACGTATTCTAAGGGAGTTTGTGAACATTATAAAGAGCTAGACAAATAAATAGAGAAATATTCTGTACATAAGCAGCCACGCTATTCAAGTGCATCTTGAAGCCAATATAGTAACCTAGTCAGCCTCTATGACGCCTTTTGATTTTTTGTAGCAGCAGCCTTGTCTGCAGCTTCACGTTTCAGAGCTCTCTTGGCTCGCCGACCAATTACCTCTGTTGAAATTTCTTTTCCCTTGTTTGGCCTTGAAGATGTACTTCCTATTGCATTTTGACCAACAATTTGATGAGCTTGATGAACTACAGGCCTAGCTTCTCTCCGACCTGCACGCACATAGCCATTATCACCCCACCGTCGATTACCTAACCGCAAATTTGATGTATAATAGTATTCCTCGTCTTCATTGACATCATCTTCATATTGGTAATCATCATGCTCCCCAACTGCATTCTGAGTTTCAACAGGAACAGGCTTGAACCATGATGCTCTCAACAGAAGACACACACTCTCCTCGGACATATAATCATGCACACTAGAACACAACCCAAAAAATGCAAGTAAAAATAGAGGTTTGAAAGCAATCGAATCATTAGCCAGATAAAACAAGCCCACTTATGAAGATGAAATATGTAATAAAGATGACAAACTAAGTATTACCTGCCATCCAGCGCCTTGTAAACAAGGAGAGATGAAAAGGGATGCTTGCATTGAGGACACCAAGAATCAGCTTTGTAAGAAGCCCATCGCAGAATGCATGTTACACTGTAAATAGAAGTAAATACAATCAGTAGTTCACATTTCAGCATTTTACCAAAGCACCTTCACGTTCAAGAATATATGGATATACAGCAAAATTCCATTGCTCTTGAAAAATAGGAGCAATCACAATGCTTTGATAAGTAATCAACCATATAGCACTCCCCCAGTTCTGAGGAATTTATAGATGCAAAGAAACCTTCAAAATGCAAAAGCAAGCAAGACCATGTCCATGACCATGGGCCAAACTTTCACATTATACGCATGTTTTTCCCTGAAAGATGTAGCAGATTTTATTGGAAGAAGTCAAAAGACAAAAATTAAGAGTCAAAAGACAAAAATTAAGCATGATTTTGACACAGATAGCTGTACAATATAGAAGATGTACCAATCAGCCTTGAAATTAAAGACTCGGTCAATTAACTCTCTGGAAACCATTTGAAAAATATTTCAAACTAGCGATCTTTTATTCCAGTGCATATGCCTTACCTTCAATCATTGAAAAAGCACACATTAAAACTGGGATGGACAATGATTAAAATTTGGATGTATGGATTGAGACTTTGCCTTGCAACAACAGAGAAATGCATTGAAATTCAGATGGAAAAGGATTAAAATTTGAATATAAAACAAAATTTCCAAAGATAGTGTGACAAAACCTAAACTTCATTTGTGTAGATCACCATAACAGGGCAACCCGAAACTCAACTACTTACAGTGAATTTACTCGACTAAGCCAAGAGCCATCTAACCAGGCCAAACAGATTGATTCAAATTTCAGACCAGTCAACATCAACACTAGACAGATCTTGAACAACTGAGCAAGTACTAAACATGTACATGATTGTTGGAAATTCCCAATAGTAAGGTTAAGTCAAGTGTGGCTTGCCTGGTACACCAGGACTCAAGTCCAGCTAGTGACATGCTAATGATCTTGCTTGCATTTGTGGATGTGATGTTGATGTGCACAAGCGCAAGCAACAGTGGTTGGGACCAGGTGCAAATCCTGGATGACTTTAGCGGAATAGATACCACCATTGGTAGTTACTTTTCCAAAGAGCAACCAAATTGAAATTGTCCTACAGAATCTTCATAATGCTAGATCTGGTCATGTTAACCTCAATCACAGTAAGATGAAGCTTGTTCAAAGAAATTAAAAAATAACAAGGTAAAATACTTGCCAGGCAATTAAAACAAGATAAAATCACCAATAAAAAATTAAAAACTAGAACAGGCAACAGAAATCCACCACTGAAAATTGATGAAATAAGTTTATGAATATTTCAAAGAATGTGCTCCATTTACAATCAACAAATCCATCCCTCCTTGCAGTGAAATTTGAAAAAATACATAACACTTGCAGCATAGTAAACACTTGAAACTTCTAAAAGTCCACTGCAAATATTTCACAAAATGCTCTCTCGATCTGTCAAACATGTTCTGACAAACTTTTTCCTTGTTTGCAAAAAAAATTTCGAACCACAACCACGCAAATTGAAGGCAAATATATGTTAGAGATGTGTGAAGAAAAGATAACGGCCAAACAATAAAAGTGGGAAAAAAGACCTAAAGTTTTGAGTTGCACAATAACTTTTATTACTTTTTTTACTGATGCTAAAGGCCTGCTTTTGGTAGATTAGTAATCAATAGATTCCCAAGTGAGGCACAATGTGACCTAGGGTTAGAGAATAACCAAGGGCAACAAGCTTATCTAGGGTCACAAGGCCAAGAAAAGGCTTGAGATGGATGTACACACTCAATTTATGGTACAAGAAGCCTTCAATAAGCCTCAAGTTGAAGCCTAGTGCAAATCTAGGGCTTAGCTAAGGCAAAATTTATCTAGGGCGAGGAGCATTAGCCCTGTTGTCGCACAGAATGTCTAGGCACCGCGACAACGGCTCAGATCGGGGGCTGTCACCCTAATCCCCAATCTCTCTATCTAAGTTGTCTCCTTGCAGACTAAGGGAGGTAGACCCTAACGAAAATGAAGAAGGAGAACTAGTTGGAAACCAACCAATCCAGGAGGCACAGTTAAATGACAAGTACTTGTTAAGATTAACGAGATTTTACAGATCCAATCAGATTTGAAGTTTAAAACCAGTGCCTTGTGGAGTCAAAATATCCTGTTATGAAATTAAAATCAAGTAATTGATGGTAACTGCTGCTATGAAAAAATCAATCCACCACGATAATATTTAATTCCTCAATTAAGTGCTCAATTGATCAAATTGGAAGATGAGTTCTTTTCAATGATGCGTTTCGATAAAACACCTCCGTAATCATGCATCAACAATGTTCGAAAAAGACATGCAATTTATTTTTACTTGAAATATTCCCAAAGTTGACTAAATCAATTAATCACCAATTCCAAGCTACTTAAAACCACTCTTATAGATAGTTTAACGATCATCAACCACAACTAAGCATGAAAACAGCGCGAACCAACCATTTAAATTTCGAAACAAAAAATTATCATGAACCATCAAATTTAAATGCTAGACACTTCCAATAATTCCGAATTTAAATGATATTCTAAGTAATTCCAATTCAGAAATCTATAGTCAAACTTTAGATAAAAAAATATTTAAAGCTCATCTTTGACTATGCAAAATTTAGATCCAAAACCACTTTATTAAAGTTTTTTTGACCCTTTTCTAATTTTTTTATATTTTCCTTTTTAAATCTAAAGTTAATGAAACTATAAGCTAGAGGTAAACAAACCTAAACTTCTACAAAAAATGAAAAAGTTAAAAGTTAGGAAATTTGATTTTGTTTTTTATCTTTTTTAGAGTTAAAAAAATTTCATCAAAGTTTTGAACTTTCATAATTTTTAAATTTTCTCAAAATCTAAATTTAAATGAAACTAAAAAACTTAAAAAAAGAAAAAAAGAAATCTATAACTATAATAAAAAGGGAGGAGAAACACGCAACGTGAAGGAAGAAATGGAGGTGCGGGATGGGAGAACGCAGGGTGAGGAGTCGGCAGAGGAAAGCAACGAAGAGGGAGCGATGTAGCTGGGGAGGCAGTGTGGAAAAAGATTGTGCGGATTTGGAAGGGAGGCAGCAAGGAGGGCAACGTGAGATGGAGAGGGTCGACGACATAAACCAGCGCAGTCAGGAGGGAAAAACACGTAGGTGAAGGGGCAGACGAAGGGAGATGGAGCTACGAGAGGAATGGATTGCAGATGGGGCAACGTACAGGAACGTAGATCAGTGACAGCGAAAAAGGGCAGAGGTTGAGTGCTCATGCAAGGAGTGTGAAGGCAGCAAGAGGAAATGACAAGCTGTTGGACAGGAAATGCTATGGTGGATGAGAGGGATAACGCAGGCAGAAAGCTATGGCAGGGAGAAAATGCAGAGATGAAGAGCAGATCAATAGACCCTTTGGTGCATAAAATCTTAAAATTTTTCCTTCCCCATAAATCAGCAAACTCAGATCTAAAATTTAGATTTTAAATAAATAAATACACCTGCAATTTGTATTTTGAGGCAAGATCCCTCCTGAATCTGCAAACAAAACTGATCCTGAGGCCAGATCTTACCCTCTAGGGCCTAGATCTGGCTCAGATCTAAAAATAAAAAATCTGAAAATCTCCCTGTAAAACTTGCACAAAACCAGAAACAAGAGACACAAAAACCCAGAAATATGCACAGAAAAACCTTAAACCCCGGTGAGTTAAAAATAACGATATTTACAAATCTACAATGCTATTTTACAGATCTAAGCCCTAATGGCCATATTTAAATCATTTAGCACAATTTAAAAAAAGGTAAATTAAGAGAGAGGCACAAGCCCTAAAAAGAACCCTGCAAAAAATGGAATTTAAGATAAGCCCGGGGAATTTGATCTGGAGGGCTCTTCAGATGTTATCTCCTTAGGAGTTAGCTGGTCTAGCTGAAGACTTCCCTAAACGCCCAATTCTAAATCCGGAAGATTTCTGCACACTTAAAGTTAAACTGTTAACTTAATAGAGAAATAAGAGAAAACATAAAATTTTCAAAAGCTAGAGATAACTGCTAACTCGATCCAATTAATATTCTTACCCTAAATCCAATAACCTAAGCAAGATACCTGTGCAATAGAATACTCTACAAAAGTCATTAATCAACAATCCCTTAAAATAATCATCAGCAGAATATTAAGAATAAGTTTACCATAAAATGTTGAAGAGAAACACCACCATCAAAATAAAACCCCAAAGTCTTCGTTTGTATTATTCCAGAAAATATTACAGGAGAGCTTCAAGAGCGAGTGCACGATCAAGAGATCGGATGACAGAAAGACTAACAAAGACCTCTAATTTATAAGATAAAATCTCCAATGGCTAGTTCGGTTGATCCATGTCAAAGTAATCTCGACTGTCGAAAAAGATTTAATCATCTTTTAATCTCGACTGTCGAAATTATAAATTTTTGAGGAAATTCGAATTTATCATTTAATTCCATTTTAATTAACTCAAAAATAATATTTTTGAGTTAATTACCTCAAAAATTTGACTTTGACTTAACCACCAAGGCGGGTCCAAAATTTCTCGAAATTTTCAATATTCCTTTGGCCTGGGACCTTTAAAAAATTATTTTTCAGGGACCCAGGAATTTTGCCTTTGAAAAATTTTAAAACACCTAGGACTTAAAATTAATTAAATTTCTGGCTTAGGATTTTTAATTTAATTTGGCTTGAAAATTTAATTAATGGACTGAGAGGGGATTTAATTATTTTTCCAACCCTCTTTACATAAGATAAATTATTTAGACACATAAAGGGGAAATACCCATTCGTGATAGACCCTCAAATAGCTACCCAATTCTGCGACTCAACATGATCTAGTAGACCAAGTAGCTTATAATAAAATAATCTAGCCAATTAGCTAGGATTATTTCCAAACTACTTTTACAAAGACCCGATAGAAAACACTAGGACTCACTTAGCATCTTGATGACAAAATCCACCCTAGCTTTGGGGTGAAGCTGGAGGGGAAAACTCTGCCGATCACTTGTGTCAAGAAACACAAATGAATTTGTGAGACAAAAAACCTCCTACGATAGAAATCGTCACCAAAATACTAGGCTTACCTAGGTTGTTACATACATGGTGGTCTTACTTAGATCATTTATATCATAAACATGCAGAATGAGTTTACATCATTTATAAAACTGCCGACTGATGATGAAATCTGAATGGCGAGAACACGTCGAACATGATGAATCCCATTTTAAAAAATGGGGGTGTATTGCTATGGGGTCGTTGACAAAGTGTGGTCAACAAGCCCTAAAATGGAAGAATTAGCCACTAAAAGTGGTTGATTTAGAGGCATATACCTCACAACCAAGCATAGAATCCCTCCACTAGGCAATGTGGTCAAACCTAGTTGAAATGGATGCCCTAACCCTAGGTAGCGGCTTTCCGTTTGGTTTGGGGCAGAAAGATAAAATTTGATGTAAGTTTTTTGTGTGATGAACAATGTGACCAAGGTCAGTGCCTTAACCTTGGGTAATGGAGTCTATGGGATTCCTAACCTAGGAGAAAATACTAAACCTTAGCAAGGAGTAGGGGAATATTGAAATCCAAGGTTTCAAACCCTAGCTATTATTTTTTGTGAGGGAGAAAATTCAATGAGGAGAGCTACTCGAAAGATTCACTCATGGGATTGTCATAACTCTATAATTGATAATACATACAATATTATTGCTAAGGTTCCATAGAATATTTTTCAACAATAACTAGCACATAGAAACCCTAGAAAATTAACCATTCCATCCAATAGCCACAAAATATAAAGGTTTATCAAACACAAGGAACACTTGCAAGATATAATTCATGAATCAATCTTTTATTGCTCCAAAATGATATCTCCAATACCAAAGAATAGCTCCATAAGCCAAAATCCTCAATAGATCACATCTTCACAAGATACAAAGTGTATTTCAGCTAGGTTGAAATCTCTAGAGTGCCAAAATTGATCACAAGTGCTGATACAAATGAAATGAGACTAACCTCTATTTATATGAGGTTTAACTCTCTTAATTTAGCTTAATGAAGCCACTAAAAACAGTTTGATCTTAAATGAACTTGGGTTACAAGCCAACCCATTATCTAATGATAAAATAAACCAAATTAGCCCACAGGTGTGAGCCGTGGCCTTCTCTAAATGCTGACATCATGCCTAATTAAAGCTCCAAATGCCAGGCCAATGTGTGCCAATTCCATAGTCCTAGGGTTAGGGTTTGCATCTCTTGAATTGAAAAAGACAAAAAAACCATTTTTATGCGTTTTTCAGCCATAATTCTAGGGCTGTCATCTGGGGTTTATTGCTGTTTTGTGCATTTCAGCCATAGAAAAATTGTTTTGACCTTTTTCGTCGTTTGCCCTTTTAATAGCCTTTGATAGTTTATTGTTTGCTATCACTTGTGGACTATTTTTATTATTTCTGTCATAAATTTTGCAAGCTGTAAATTGCTTTTATTTTGAGCCCTAATTTAGCCTTTGATAGTTTACTGTTTACTGTCACTTGTGGTCTATTTTTATTATTGCTGTCGTAAATTTTGCATGCTGTAAATTGTTTTTATTTTAAACCCTAATTTAATTAAAGTAGAATGTGTTTGAACTCTATTTGAGCATCTCCAAGACTTATCTTAGCCCTTTAGACTTAGCCACAGGTTCTTTGAAAACACTATCTCATTTCACCCAGAACCCTACATTATCGAATATTATTCTGGAGTGTCTAATTAATAAATTCCTTAGACTGCATTTAGCCCTGGAATCCTTGGGTCACTTAATCTCTAAGACCTATCAGGGAAGCCTCTCTTGTGGGTGTAACATCAATCCATAGAACAGTAGGGGAAAAGCTACTAAGATGACAGTGGTGGCTGATCTCATTGTTGCCTTTGACCTAGACTACCTAGTAAGGCTTTGCACTAGGTTGCTAGATTTTGTGGTAACAATCTAAACAATACCTTTGTTGTTAGATGGAAAATTCACAAAAAAGAGTTTATGATATTCTGAATATTTTAAGTATTTTCAACAAGTTGTTGCCAATATTTTCAGATTTTTTACAATAAGGTATTGCAAATATTTTTGGCTATACATTCAATTACTGCCAAGTTTTGACAAGCAGTTTCTAAGTTGACTATTTGGGATTGCCAAGTTTGACTTGAGTGACATTGAAGTGGATTATTGACACACACATCCTCATTCCTCGTGCACATATCAAACATTTTGAGACACAGTAAGAAAATAATAAATCATTAAAGGTGAACAGCACCATTAGTACTTCTTTTAACTGATGTTAAAGGCCTGCTTTGGTAGAGTCCTAATCAATATTGAATAAAATCACAAGTGAGGATATTTTAAGATCTTCCGTTCATCTTCCATCAACTGCACACGAACTACTTGAAGTTGAAGTTGATATCAATTTTGATGTACATTTACAATTTCATTTGACTGCCTAGCATTTTAGATGAACTCTCTTCTAATTTTGTCTAAACAATGGATTTGATGTTGGGTGGAAAATTCACAAAAAAAAAAAAAAAAATATGGTCTTTTGGATAACTTAAGATATTTTCCACAAGTTATTGCTAATATTTTTGGATATTTTAAAATAAGGTATTGCCAATATCTTTTGCTATTCTAAATAAGTATTTCCATGCTCTGCCAAGTTGTTCCTAAGCTGATTATTTTGGCTTGCCAAGTATGACTTGGGTGATTTTGGAGTGGATTATTGACACACATCCTGATTCCTCATGCATATATCAAGCATTTTGAGACATAGTAAGTAAATGATAAATTATTAATAGTGAATGCTACCATTATATTGGTTCCTTGTTAGCATAAAACCAGCTTAGATACATCTTAACTCTGGATCTACCAAGCCCTGAGATGGATCAAATATTTTGAGATGCAAACCTCTTCTAGAGTGAAAAGAGATTTGATCTTTCTCAGCGCTTGGTAGATCCGGAGTTAAAATGGATTTAGGCTAGTTTGATTTCCCCCTTTAAATAGGCTATATTCCACATGAATACCATGGGTTTTCATAAACCTGGAGCTCAAAAACCACCAGTAACTTGACCAAGTCAAGTTTACCTTAACTACCTAGCAAAAATTGATAAAAATAATAATAACATAGAAATTTTATTTTTATTATTTTAGTTTGAAGTCATTTTTATTTTAACATAGGGTTATTTTTATTTTTATTTTATTTTGACCAAGTCAAAATGTTTCCAGGACTTTACAACATCTCAAGAGATTTGATCCGTTTCAGAATTTGGAAAATCTGGAGTTATGATGAATCTAGGTTGGTTTAATTATTAATTATAATAAATTGTAATTATAATTACTAATACTATGTTTTTATTTTATTTTTTATTTATTTTGACCGAGTCAAAATGTTAAACAGGGCATTACAAGTTACAACATCTCTACCATACTAGGCTGGAGAATTTTATGTTTTTTATATTATTTTATTTTATTTTTATTTTGTTTTGTTTTATTTTGACCGAATCAAAATGTTAAACAAGACATTACAACATCTCTACCATATTGGGTTGGAGAGTGCCTCTCGGCACAATCATCAAATAGACCTTTCATGTTTAAAACTTAATAGGAAAGACTATTCTCAACAACAAGTTCATGCTAGAAAGAAATGAAACATGCTTTCTTGGGACTTCCATATAAGCCTATAGGATCTGGAGTAATCTTGTTCAATTGGATCCAACAGAACTTCCAAATAATTCTATCCATAAAGAATATGTTTCTAACATATTTTCATGTATCTACTATGAAATCCAAAAACATCCATATTGTAAGTGATACATTTATATGCTCAAAATTGTTGAAAAGTGTAACTAGGTTCGGTCTTCATAATGTCATGTGTAATTGTGATTTTATGTAATTGATGAAAAGAAGAAAAATAAAATTATTATTATATTTGCCTCATGGGTTTCATGAGCAAGGAATTTTATTTTAGTGATGGTTCCCATTGTGAGCCTTTAGGATTTGTCATCTAGTCATAAAAGTCAATTTGTGTCTATGTCATGTACAAAGGACCCTTCTTGGGCATATTATAGTTGTGTATGAGTCATTAATATGTATAGGATAAGCCCTCCAAGATCAGGCGAAGTATCCTCCTCATGTCAGCTTCAAAAATATTATTACAAATTCCAAATGACACGTCGGTTGAACTTACAGTCATGTCGGCTTAATTATGATGGAAAACAAGTATAAATAGGTAGCTCGGCCTATTTCAGAAGACAAATTTTCGGTGGTCTGTAAGTCTGCAATTTGGTCAAGCATAACAACACAGAAAATCTTGAACTAATTGCATGAGATTACAGTGCAGATTATAGTGTATTACAGGAGATTACAGTGGGATTACAGTGCGGATTATAGTGGATTATAGTGCAGATTACAATGGGATTATAGTGTGGATTATAGTGCTACCACAGGCTCAGTGCAATCTTTGTTTCAGTGCCACCACAGTAAGAAGAGATCGTTGTCCCCATAGTAAGGTTTTGTTGTCATCACAGTAGGAAGGATTCGGTATAACTACAACGAGAAGGTCTCGTTGTCATCACAGTAAGAAAGACTTGGTGCCACGACAGAAATGAGATTTTGGTGGTGATAGTGTCTCGGTGCTAAGAAGGTTGAAGTGGAAGAAGAGTCGAGAAGAGGAAAGGAGCAAAAGATTGACTATCAAGAGAACTTGTGTCTTGGTCTTGGAGTGGCAAATAGGTCAAGGGTCGTGGCCTTGGTATTTGTCAATTGGAATCTCTATAAGAAGAATTTATTCAGGTTTTCCTCTCAAAGAGTGAGAGGTTTTGGCCCTGGCTAATAGCCTATATTCTGAGTCTCTTGTCTCTTTCTGGTTTATTCATCGGTAGTTGTTTGATGAAGAAGATCACTAATAATCTAAGTAAAAGAAGACCCTAATCTAAAGAAGTAAAAAGCCCTCACAAGCAATTACTAATTGAAGAAAAATCACTTAATAGCTATGCCCTAGATTTCTCAACATGGTTTCAGAGCTAAGGTGACTAAGACAAGGAAGGGCATCTTATCAACGGACACTCGAGGATCAAATCTCAAGGAAGGCATCAAAGCAAAGATCATCTTGAAGTCAAAGGAAGTATCATAACCGTGTTAGTTTTTGTAGCATCGGATGTGTTGTAGGCTTCTAGCCACAACATTTGGTGGAGAGGCTAGAATATATGTATTCTCCTATGTTGCAAGAAATAGGGAAATAGATACGAGTTTCCGAAATGGGCACGGGTACGGATTGCGACACCCCTCCCCCCCCCCCCCCTCCAAATTTTGGAAACGGGGAAATGCGATATATATATATATATATATATATATATATATATATATATATATATATATATATATATATATATTTAGGGAATTTAAGAAACATTATGTGCAATCATAAAGCATACATGATAAATTATAATTTATTACATTTAAAATTTAAACATTATGCTTAAATTGTCCAATGTCAATGCATAAACTATAAGTCTCTAAATTTACATCACATTTAATCATGAATGATCACGGACACAAAATGAAAATAGCAATATCGGAATATCCAAAATCAACCTTTATTATATATCGAAATCTTAAAATCAGCCTTTATTATATATCGAAATCTTAAAATCAACCTTTATTATATATATGAGGTTGCAAGTACAATAAAGACTATGAGGCTGCAAGTACTATAAAGACAAAAGACTAATACTCGTCATCAGAATTCTCATCAAAAATAGCAACAAAAGTACGCTCAACAGTGGATGGTGTAGCTGAAGAAGATGATTGGCCAATTCCACTTCTATGCTCTTGGTCCTCAATATTCATGGCAGCAAGAGAGAGCTCCAAACCAAGACTTCCTGGATCCACATCCCGGGCGGGGTATGTTCTGGGAGAGACAATGATGAGGGTCTCTATACATCATTGGTCTCGCTAGCATTGTGCTCAAATCTCGTGGAGAGATAGTTGTTAGTCAAGGCCTTGCTATGTGACAATGTCGGTTGATATGATGCTATACAGATGGGTTACCAATCCGATTCTTCTTATGAGAAATTCTTCAGATCAAGAATGAACAAGTACCATTATGAATACCTCCCTAGTTAAGAGGGAGTGTTGAAAAGTATAACTAGGTTCGGTCTTCATAATGTCATGTGTAATTGTGATTTTATGTAATTGATGAAAAGAAGAAAAATAAAATATTATACTTGTCTCATGAGTTTCATGAGCAAGGAATTTTATTCTAGTGATGGCTCCCATTGTGAGCCTTTAGGATTTGTCATCTAGTCATAAAAGTCAATTTGAGTCTATGTCATGTATGAAGGACCCTTATTGGGCATATTGCAGTTGTGTATAAGTTATTAATATGTATAAGATAAGCCCTCCAAGATCAAGCGAAGTATCCTCCTCGGCTTAATTATGATGGAAAACAAGTATAAATAGGCAGCTCAGCCTATTTCAGAAGACAAATTTTCGGTGGTCTATAATTCTGCAATTCGATCAAGCATAACAACACAGAAAATCTAGGACTAATTGCAGTAGATTACAGTGGGACTACAGTGCGGATTGCAGTGGATTACAGTGCAGATTATAGTGGGATTACAGTGCTACCACAGTCTCGGTGCAATCTTTGTTTCAGTTCCACCACAGTAAGAAGAGATCGTTGTCTCTGCATTAAGTTTTTGTTGTCATCACAGTAAGAAGGATTCGGTATAACTACAGTGAGAAGGTCTCGCTATCATCACAGTAAGAAGTACTCGGTGCCACCAGAGAAATGAGATCTATCATCTCGATGGTAATAATGTCTCGATGCTAAGAAGGTCGAAGTTTAATAGGAGTCAAGAAGAGCAAAGGAGCAAAAGATTGATTGTCAAGAGAACTTGTGTCTTGGTCTTGGAGTGGCAAATAGGTCAAGGGTCGTGGTCTTGGTATTCGTCAATTGGAATCTTTATAAGAAGAATTTGTTCGGGTTTTCCTCTAAAAGAGTGAGAGGTTTTGGCCCTGGCTGATAGCCTATATTCTGTGTCTCTTGTCTCTTTATGGTTTATTCATTGGTAATTGTTTGATGAAGAAGATCACTAATAACCTAAGTACAAGAAGACCCTAATCTAAAGCAGTAAAAAGCACTCACAAGCAGTTACTAATTGAAGAGAAATCACTTAATATCTATGCCCTAGATTTATCAACAAAAATAACATTTTCGATTACCATGAATGAGACATTGGTTTTCATCTCAACTTTTACTCTTAAATAAGATCAGTATTCAAGCCTTTGTTGAGGTAAATTGCATTGTTCCATACACTAGAGAAGACAATTCTCATAGATGACTTTTGATAAGCCAGAGGAAATCCAAATTAGTCACAACTTTAAATTATGAAGCGACTCCTAGTAAAACAACCCAAGTAAATAAGTTTTCGCAATGAATGGAACATGAAGGGGTTACTATCTTAAATTTTGGCTGATGAAATGAAATCGGAATATGCCCACCGCACTAACATGAATTAAGTTTTGTGTGGCTCACAAAGCAGATTCTCGATTCTAGTTCGGTTATATAAACCATTACACATGAGAAAACAAAAGGATATAAGTTAGCTTTGAGAATCAGTAAGGTGTCACTTTGGCATCTGCGGTGTTGGTTCTAGAACTCTCCAAATGCATGACCATTGCATCATCAATACAATAATTTGAACTCAAAATAAGAATAATTTGCATGCATATCATCAATGACGTCGCACTGAGCAACAGTCTACAAAGCGTATTACATGAATGACCAAGCAGAGCATCAAGGCATGCAAGGAAGGACTCCATGGCATGTACCAAAGGTGTTCCCTTTCAAAACATAACACTTTGCAAGAGTTTCTGAGGTAGGAGCTATTGTAAAACAAAAGATAAGAAGGTGAATTCCGCTGGGTCAAATGCACTTATCTTGCAAGTAAAACATAAAATATCTTGTCTTTTATTTCCATCAAGTAAAAATTGCAAAAATACTAAGCATAAATTGTTTACGTTGGCTACCCTAGGAAACAAATTCCTTGCCAGTGAATAAAGCACCATGCATTGCGCCATTGTTAGCAAGCTATGCTACCATAAATGGGGCAACCTCCTACCATTTCTGCATGGAACAATCTAGAAATTACAACAGGACAAAAAGATAATCCCAAAACAAGGTGGTCCCACCTCAAAAGGTTTGCATGTTGTTTCTGGCACCAATTGGGTCCCTTCTTGGGTGGTTTTGCATTTCTCAAGAAATAATTTGAACCATTTAGGTCCCCACAAAATAAATACAACAACTTTAGTTAAAGGCACATACAAAATATTTTGAAGAATGAAAAGCACAAATACCATCACTCACTCATGACTCCTGAAAAGGAAGTCATCACTTTCATTTGCTACTTAAATAACAGAAAAATAAAATAAAATAAAATAATTTAGCATAAAGGTTTTTTGAACAGCTTGGTGAAAGTGAACAGAAAGCACTTAAAATCAAGCATGATAAAGGAGAATTCAATCTTGAATATTCATGCAACAAGAGAAGAAATCTCTCAGCCTCAAAAATCTAAGGGGTTAGCTCAACCAGTTGTCACAAACGTTATTGGGCACATGGCTAGTTTTGTGACAGTAAGTGCCCAATTCAAATGCTTCTACATCAACCCACAAATCCTCGAAGCATTAGACGGATCAGCTCCCAATGGATCCAGAACAGGGCACCTCCCACCCATCAGACTACCTCCCAGTTCCAGAGGAGTAGCCTGAACCCGATGGTTTCACAGGATTTTGAATGCTATCCAGAGCCGAGTTCACCCCCCTTGCCCTCAACCATTAGACCCAGGAGACCTTGATATTATTGGTTTCATTATTAGATCTCTCTCTCTCTCTCCTAAGTTGTCTACTTTTGCCAATCTTGGACAAACTAACTAAATATCAGTTATATACATGTATTTGGAGGCTGTACTACAATAGGTTTCTTTCTTTATGTTATTTTCAGCGTTTTTTAGGAGTTGTGCTTGCACTCCCAAATTGTATTCATACTGATTGTATTCTTCAGTCTTATTGACCTACTGTTTGTTGATTTCTGGTAGCATTGGATGTGCTCTAAGTCTCAAATTTTACAAGGAGGCTTAAACGCATGTATTCCAAAATACCCGGAAAGTTTTGGGAAATTCCACCCAGATGGAGTTTTATTAAAATAATTAATTATTTTTAAAGGGAGCCTAAGTCTAAACTTAGGGAATTAAAATAATTAAAGTATATTAATAGAACTGGATGTGAATCTTCTAGAAAAAGACAAAGATCAAGTCAAGTTAATCTTAGCCCTTGATTATGTTTTAATCTGGGCCGTTGATTTCTCGACGAGAAGATTATAAGAGAACGCTAGATGGGCATTTGGAAAACACAGTGTGAGAGAGTCTAGAGATTGATTTATCAAGTGAGCAACGCAGAGCAACCAGAGAGATCATCGAGTTGATTCTTGAAATGAGGGGCAAAGATAGTTTTGGTTGGAGATTTTTCCTGTGTCGGGAATACATCGCAAAGAAGGCAGAGAGAGGACGCAGAAGAGGCAGTGCAAGGGCTACGCTAGGCAGCACAGTGCCACGCAGAGGCAGCGTTGAAGCCTTGAGGAGATCCACAATTTTGCTGAGGGTGAGATCAGTTTCAGTGTTGGGAGTCGGGGTGTGAGACCGGAGGGCCAGAGATTGAAGCATCCAACCAGCAGAAAGATCAGCCAAAGGAAGTGACACAGTTCCCAGCTAGTGTGACGCAGATCTGCGTAGAGGCAGCATGAGGCTTCTCAGTTTGGGGCTGGATCAGTGTCAGTTCTTCAATGATAGTGTGAGGACATTTTCTCACTAACTCTCTGCCAGTTATTTTTCTGTGTATGGATGGTCAGGAAGGTATCCTAGATTGTATTCAAAACTACTACATAATAATACAAACCCTCAGTTGTTGCACCGGTTTTCCCGCATTGGGTTTTTCTGGGGACATTTGTCCAAAAATAACGGTGTCATATGTGTGTCTATTTTTCTTCTAGCTCAGTTCTTGTTTCCGTATATTATTTTATGTAGTGAAGGTTGTAGTGTGATGTATTCAGTGTTTGCCGTAGAACAATTCCAAATAAATTGTTAAGGAATGAATAACAATTAGGTGAATATTTTCGAGTTGCTGCAATAGGATTCCTATTTTGAGGAATTTTCACACTGTCTTGGTCATTTGACAAACAATAAAATTATCTTATCTTATCTACATTAGACACACTAGTCTACACCAATAGGTTACAAGGGATTTCATCCACTAATGTGGGAAAGCATCCCTTCAGTTTTGCTGCACGGTTTTCCTTAGAAAAAAAGAAACGTCTCAGCCCCTACAGGCTTGAGAAAGGTTTGAAGAACAGTAGCTAAAGCATATTTAACAAACAATCCAAATAAGGGAAATTGTACTTCTCGTATTGCTCCGAGCTAAAGAGAGAAAGTAAGCAGATTTAAAATCTTTTGATTTTGGACTTTATATTGGTTTCATCCTTTTTGGGTTTTCCTCTCTGCACACATTTTCATTATAGTGGAAAAAAGCTAAAGTAACTTTGCCTTTAAAAGCATAACACAAAAAAAAACCCCACAATGTCAAATCAGTCTTTATCAAACGAGTTGATGGAAGCCTTTTGGAGCTTTCCTCACTGTCCACATTTTCATTATAATGGCAGAAAGCTAAAGCACCCTTGTTTTTAAAAGTATCCCATGAAAAAAGAAAAAAACCCATGATGTAAAATCAATCTTTATCAAACGAGCTGTTGGAAGCCAATAGAGCCTTTGAAGTCAGTTTGTGGGCACTTCTGCAACAAAGTTGTTCATAAACATGTAGGTCCAACGTAACAAGGTAACGAGTTTTTCCCTGACAACTGAATCAAGAAAACAGAAACAATTTACTAACAGGTATGGGCATTAGACACACCACTTACAAATCATAGGAAATAGTAAAACTGCATCCGTTATTTTATTTTACATTGTAGTCTTTTCTATATTCACAAGTTTGAAAAATATCACTTTTTGGGTAACAGTTTCAATATTGTGAACATTTCCCATATATATACAATGGAGCAAGGGGCCAAGTTTCATTAAAATAGATTTACCCTTTATAAACATAATAAATTTCAGTCAATGACAGAATTCATTGGATGATGTTTACTGACCGTTCTAAAATTGAATGAGCATGTAGCAATAGGGAGTGGGATCACGGGTCAACAATACCAAAGTATCAACTTGGAACAGACTGCAGTCATGAAAAATAGGAAAACCTTTTCCAAATGTTGTATGTTCATAATGACAGTTCTACATATGGATTGAGGTGGGAAAGTACTGGCTTGGATCCATCTTAACCAGATCTAGCAAGCATCATGAGGGATCAAATACCACCAGGTGCAAACCTTTTCAAGGATGCACAAAGATGAGGTTTGCACTTCAAGAGGTATTATTCCTCTCCACTCTTGATAGATCTGGTTAAGATGGATCTAAGCTAATCTAATATTTTTTTCGGTCAAACTTTTGAAAAGAAATATTATTTTTCTTAAATAGTGTTTTATAAGTTTATTTTGCAACACAAGCTACACATTAGCTTGGTGGTAGAAATGTCCTCTCAGCTCAATTATAGACCAAAGACTCAATTTGCATATAAGGATATTGTTGACAATGGGGCCACAGATTTTTGGGAAGAAAACGGAGCAATTGTCCTACTTAACGTCATCAGTTGGCTGGTTGCTTATTTTCAAAAATAAATTTTAAACATAATAGCATTTTAAAAGTTTGAATTTTCATTTATAATTATTTTTATCAACCCAAGGCCATTTCATTTCACATGTGCACATAAATGGAGTGAATAGGCATTCATCCAATCAATGAAAAGAGATTGGTCTGCAAGAAATGCCACATAAAAAAGAATTTGCTTTACTACATCGGAAGTTGCATAATACAAGAAAACCAAACATATACAAATGACATGAAAACTTTAACGTAATAGCAAGCAAGAAGAAAAACGATTGCTGGAAATGTTGATTTCTATAGCATCGGAAAGTGCTCTAAGTCTCATTTTTGGTAGAGAGGCTTAGACATCAGTTATCCAGAGAACCCGGAAATCGTTTGTGGAAATTCCATTCGGATATGACTTTATTAAAATAATTAATTATTTTAATGCAGACAATTAAAGGGTATTAATAGAGCAGAGCATGAATATTCTAGAAGACGAAGATCAAGTCATCTTTTAATCTAAGCCATTGTTAAAGATATAATCTTAGTCGTTGATTCATCAGCGAGAAGACTATAAGAAGACTTTTGAGGGCCATTTGGAAATCAAGTCGGGGACACTCTCAGTACCCGAAGGAAATCGATTATGAAGCAAGGGAAATCGATTTCAGTGGGTGAGTTTGAAGAAGTTGGGTTGCAGAAGCAGGAGGAGGAGAGAGGAGTCAGTTATCAGGAAGCAGAAATCAGGACGGTGAAGGGAAAGGTGAGCTGATCAGCTGCAAGAACCCCTACACGCAGAATCACGCAATCCAGAGAGGGACTGCGCAAAGCATTCACGCTAGATGACGCAGAGGGTGAAGAAGGTCACCCCGAGGGTCTAAATATTGTCTGGAAGGTCTAGAAAATTCAGCCAGGTGTTTGCTAATTTTTTCTGCTCATCAGACTCTTGTAAATATACTTTCCATTTCTGAAGATAAATATAAAACCCTCATCTGCTGCACCGGTTTTCCCACATTAGGTTTTTCCGGGGACAATTGTCCAAAATATTTGTGTTCATGTGGTTATTTTTATTGTGCTATTGGTGTAAATTATCTTTCTGTCCTTAAGCTCTTAATGATAGTGAAGATTTGCAAATGTGCTTATTTCAAAATTTACTGAAGCATCTATAAATAACTTATCTCATAAGTATGAGAAATAAACCAAGTATTGCAGAAATATTTTCCTCTTGAAAATTTCACATGGTATCAGAGCAAAGGGCTAAAAACAGGAAGGGAGGGTCTGCCATGGACCAAAGGAAGGGTTCACGCAGTCAAAGGGACTCACGCAATCCTCCAGAGCACGCAGAAATGCAAAGAGAACAAGACATGAAGGTGCTGGCATCCAGACTAGAGGAGGATCTTGCCTGTGTGTTAAGCACAACTCCTCCAAGTGTTTGATATATTGACAATGGAGCATCTGCTCATATGACGAGGGTTCGAGAATGTTTTTCAAGCTATCAAGAAGAGTAGATGAATTTGCAAATAACTATGGGAAATAAGGCAAAATGTACCCCCATAGGGAGAGGTACCGTAACATTTCAGACAGAGGATGGCAACAAGATTCGAGCCACGAATGTTTTGCAACAAGATTCGAGCCACGAATGTTTTGCATGTACCAGGGTTGGGGATGAATTTACTCTCGGTGTCTCAACTTCAGAACAAGGGCTATGACGTATACTTTATTCAAGATAAGGTGCATGTCAAACACCCTAACTGGAGCAAAAAGGCACAAATTGGAGTAAGGAGTCACAAGTTGTATAAGCTCCAGCTTGAATCTCACGTGGCCCTAATCGACAGTACAGACGACAGAGATCTGAATGAGTTATGGCACAAAAGGATGGGGCATCTACATCATGGAGCCTTGGGGATTCTCAAAAATACTGTCATAGGGGCTCCTAAACTCAGCACAAAGAAAGACGAAGTTTGCAGGGGATGCGTACTAGGGAAGTATGCTAAGGCAGCATTTCCAAGAAGCAGCAACAGAGCCAAAGGTGTATTAGAGTTAATACACTCTGACATTTGCGGTCCGATGTCCACAACAACTCTCTGTGGGGCAAAGTATTTTGCTACCTTCATTGATGATTATTCCAGGAAAACTTGGATCTATTTTCTGAAGACCAAAGATGACGTCTTTAATCGGTTTAAAGATTTCAAAGCATTAGTGGAGAACTCTACAGGAAAAAAGATCAAGAAGTTGAGGTCAGACAACGGCGGAGAATATATCGATAAAGACTTCACAAATTTCTATGCACAGGAAGGCATCAAGAGAGAATGGACAACTCCTTACAATCTAGAACAAAATGGAGTTGCAGAACGGAAGAATCAGACCATAATAGAAGTTGCAAGGGCAATGTTGTACAACCAAGAGATGCCCAAATTATTATGGGCAGAGGCCTGCAACAACAGTTTATATTCAGAACAGAGTTCCCAATAGAGCTTTGGGGAAGGTTACTCCCGAAAGTGTGTTCAAAGGCAGCAAGCCAAAAGTGAGCCACATCAGGATATTCGGCAGCATAGCACACTACCATGTTCCAGAGGAAAAGAGGAAGAAGCTGGATCAAACTGCAGAAAAGGGTTTTATGATGGGCTACAGTGAGAATGCAAAGGCATACCGCGTCTATATTCCAAAGAGCAGGAAAGTTGTGGTAAGAAGGGATGTAAAATTCCTGGAGGAGAAATCCTTTAGGAAATCTCGAAAGATGGCCACAAATACGCAGATTGAAGAAGGTCCACTAGTACAGCCTCAACGACCTATGGAGGAGAGGTCCAGTGCCTCACCAAGGCACAATATTTCTGAAGGAAGCTCCTCTGACGAAGAACAGGAGGAAGAACGGGTGAGACTGCCCACCACTGATGGGAGACCGAGCAGAGAACTCCAACAGATTCTTAGAGATGCAGAAGGATTTTTTGGAGCACCTAAGGAAGGGAAGAGGATAAGGAAACAACCTGACAGATATTAGGCATTGGTAGCTCAGGTTGGAGAGCCTTCTACCTTTCGGGAAGCAGCTCAGCATCAGGTATGGGTAGATGCCATGGTGGAGGAGTATAGCTCCATCATGACAAATGATGTCTGAGAAGTAGTCCCTAGACCACAGGACAGATCTGTTGTAGGATCCAGATGGATCTACAAGATCAAATATGCTGCAGATGGCAGCATAGAGAAATTCAAGGCAAGATTTGTAGCAAAGGGGTATGTCGAGAAAGAAGGCATTGACTATGAAGAAACCTTTGCTCCAGTAGCACGATAGACTTCTATCAGATCCATCATCTCTCTGGCAGCGCAGATGAGACAGGAGATTCACCAGATGGATGTCAAGACTGCGTTCTTGAACGGTGTGATAGAGGAGAAAGTGTACATAGGGCAACTAGAGGGCTTCGAGACACATGAGCAAAAGACTCATGTTTGCAGACTTAAGAAAGCCTTGTATGGCTTAAAACAAGCCCCCAGGGCATGGTATGGTCAGATTGATGGCTACTGCAAAAGATGGGGTTCGCCAAGAGTGACGCAGATCCCAACTTATACTACTTAAGAGTAGGATATGAGCTGCTTATTCTTGTTCTGTATGTGGATGACCTATTTTTGACCTGGTCATCCAAGCTCATCAAAAACTGCAACGAGAATTTGGCAATAGAATTCGACATGAAGGACCTGGGGCAGATGCACTATTTTCTTGGTTTAGAAGTCTGGCAGCAAGAAGGGGAAATCTTCCTAGGACAAGGAAGATACACGACATAAATTCTAAAGAGATTTCAGATGGAAGGTTGTAGATCCATGACCATGCCAATGATTACTAACTGGAATAAGATAGACACATCAAAGGATGATGAGGCTGATCCCACATTGTACAAACAGCTCATCGGGTCATTGATGTATCTGGTCAACACGAGACCAGACATCTGTTATGCAGTGAATACCCTTAGTCAGTTCATGGTGGAACCAAGGAGGGCTCACTAGGCAGCAGCCAAACATATTCTCAGATACTTGAGAGGGGAAATCGAGTATGGGCTAAAGTACACCAAGAGAAATGAGATCCAGTTGAGTGGGTTCACAGATGCAGACTGGGCTGGAAGCACAGTAGATCGGAAAAGTACCAGTGGGTATTGTTTCAGTCTCGAATCAGGAATGACCTTCTGGTGCAGCAGGAAATAGAAGTCCGTAGCACTGAGCTGAGCCGAGCAAGAGTACATGGCTACAAGCATAGCTTTGTGCGAGGCCATATGGCTCCGCAAATTGCTCTTGAACTTACTCAAGAAGCAGATAGAACCGACCAGGATTATGTGCGATAATCAGAGTTGCATTAAGCTCTCTGAAAATCCTGGTTTCATGACCGGTCGAAGCACATTGACATTCCGTGTCACTTTATCAGGGACTATGTCCAGAGGGGAGCAGTACCGTTGCGATACACTCCTACAGGTGAACAAGTGGCAGATATCCTCACAACAGCTCTAAATAAGATCAAGTTCACTTACTTTAGAGAGAAGATGGGGATAGTCGAGAACCCCTTCCACTGGAGGAAAGGGTGGTCTTCAGAAGAAGAGGGAGCTGCAGTACGGATGTAGCAGTGACAGGGCAACAGTACAGGAAGCAGCAGCACAGAGATGAGGGGCAGCAGTCAGGACATCATCAGCGCAGCAGATGATGTAGAGTCAGAGCAGTACAGCGATATCATGCTTAAACACTTTCCTCGCTAAGAGAGAGTGTTGATTTCCATAGCATCGGAAAGTGTTCTAAGTCTCATTTTTGGTAGAGAGGCTTAGACATAAGTTATCCAGAGAACCCAAAAATCGTTTGTGGAAATTCCACTCGGATATGACTTTATTAAAATAATTAATTATTTTAATGCAGACCCTAAGTATAGACTTAGGGAAATTAAATAATTAAAGGGTATTAATAGAGTAGAGTGTGAATCTTCTAGAAGATGAAGATCAAGTCATCTTTTAATCTGAGCCATTGATTAAAGATATAATCTTGGCCATTGATTCATCAGCGAGAAGACTATAAGAAGAGACTTGAGGGTCATTTGCAAATCAAGCCCGGGACACTCGCAGTACCCGAAGGAAATCAATTCTGAAGCAAGTGAAATCGATTTCAGTGGGTGAGTTTGTAGAGGTTGGGTTGTAGAAGCAGAAGGAGGAGAGAGGAGTCAGTTATCGAGAGGCAGAAATCAGGAGGGTGAAGGGAAGGGTGAGCTGATCAGCAGCAAGAACCCCTCCACGCAAAATCACACAGTCCAGAGAGGGACTGCGCAGAGCATTCACGCTGGATGACGCAGAGGGTGAAGGAGGTCACCCTGAGGGTTCGAAAATTGTCTGGAAGGTCTAGAAAACTCAGCCAGGTGTTTGCTAATTTTTTCTGCTCATCAGACTCCTTTAAATATACTTTCCATTTCTGAAGATAAATATAAAACCCTCATCTGCTGCACCGGTTTCCCACATTGGGTTTTTCCGGGGACAATTGTCCAAAAACATCTGTGTTCATGTGGTTATTTCTATTGTGCTATTGGTGTAAATTATCTTTTTGTTCTTAAGCTCTTAACGATAGTGAAGGTCTGCAAATGTGTTTATTTCAGAATTTACTGAAGCATCTGTAAATAACTTATCTCATAAGTAGGAGAAATAACCCAAGTATTGCAGAAATATTTTCCTCTTGAAAATTTCACAAGAAATAGAAGGTGCTTCAACTAACAAAGTAATTGTGCGAAGAATTAAAAGCTACGCAAGAATGTATTTCCCATTCACATATTTAACTTTGGAGCTTTCCACATCCTCAAGTAAATTGAAGGCAATAACAAATGTTCAAAATAATCTAGGTCAAAGTGTTTTATTAATCAACAAAAGTTACAAGAGCTTTTCAGAGCAAGTGCACGATTCAATCATCGAATGAAAATGATGGAGAGAGACCTCTAATTTATAGATTAATTCTCGAATCTCCAACAACTAGTTGGCTCGATCCCCGTCAAAGTAATCTCGACTATTAAAAGAGATTTAATTATCTTTTAATCTCGTCTGTGGAAATTATTTATTTTTTGAGGAATTTCGAATTTTTCATTTAATTCCTTTTTAATTAACTCAAAAATATTAATTTTGAGTTAATCACCTCAAAAATTGACTTGACTTAACTACCAAGGCCCAAGGGTCCAAAATCTCTTGAAATTTTCAATATTCCCTTGGTCAGGGATCTCCAAAAATTAAAACTTCTAGGACCGACAAATTTTTAATTTGGAGAATTAATTTTTTCTAAGACTTAAAATTAATTAAATTTATGGCTTATAATTTTAATTTAATTTTGCCAGAAAATTTAATTAATTTATTCATGAGGGGATTAATTATTTTTCCAACCCTCTAATACTTTAGCCATGGTGTCTAACTATGAGGGACCATGCACTAAAATATTTTTACATCAAGATATTACAATTTGACACATGAAGGGGGAAAACCCATCGTAGTAGACGCTCAATTATCTACCCAATTCTGCGACTCAAAATATGATTTAGTTGACCAAGTAATCTGTAATAAAATAATCTAGCCAATTAGCTAGGATTATTCCCAAATTACTTTTACAAAGACTGGATAGAAAACAATAGGACTTACTTAGTACCTTGATGACAAAATCCACCCTAGCTTTGGGGTGAAGTTGGAGGGAAAAACTTTGTTGATCATTTGTGTCTAGAAACACAGATGAATCAGTGAGACGAAAAACTTCCTAGGATAGAAATCGTCACCAAAAAACTAGGGTTACCTAGGTTGTTACATACATGATGGTCTTACTAAGATCATTTACATTATAAACATGCAGAATGGGTTTACATCTTTTACAAAACTGTCGACTGATCATGAAATCTGAATGGCGTGAATACATCGAACATGATAAATCCCATTTGCAAAAATGGGGGTGTAATGCTATGGGGTCGTTGAAACAAAGTGGTCAACATCTGGCTCTATTTGGGGACACGTTGCTTCATTGAAGGAATAAGAGAATCCAGAATTTGCATCCAAGCAACACACAAAATTACGTAAGTAGCGTCGATCCAAATATCATCATATAACATTAAGCACATGGAAAATATAAGCTCTTTTATCATTTATTATTCTACTAACATGAAAAGTAAATCTAATCTAACTACAAAATGAAATGCTGAAAGGACAAGGTGTAAGGTTAGAAATACAATACAAAGGATGCCCAATGGTATTAGATGTCATCTTTGAAGAACAACTTGAGCATTTGGCCATTTGCAGGTAAGTGAAGTGGTTCGCCTTCCAACATGCTCAAGTGGAATGAGTTGGGTCTAGCAATGCCTCAAATAATGTAAGGTCCAACCTACAAACTGTTGAACTTCTTAAGTTTTCCTAGTTTTCCATTCTTTCGATCCCAAAGTAATAACATGTCTCCAATCTGCAAAGATCTAGATCGAGATGATTTATCAAAGCTTTTCTTAATGTTAGATTGACTTTTACACATATTATCAAGAGCTTTCCTACGAGTTTCATCCAACTCCACAAGCTGATCAATTCTATTTTGAACATTTTATTAGTGGAAAAATGTTGAAGGAGCTGGTGAGTTGGTAATTTAAGGTGCACTGGTAAAGTTAAATCAAAGCCATAAACTAGTTCAAAAGGGCTTTTACCAGTAACTTTATTTTTATTAATTCTATCTACCCATAAAGCATACTTGATTTTGTTGTCCCAAGATCGCTTACTATCTCCTACTATCTTTTTGATAATGGTTATAAGATTTTTATTACTTGATTCAGCCAGGTCATTACCCTGAGGATAGTAGTTAGATGAATGTGATAATACAATGCCATACTTGAAAGAAAAAGATGAAAATTCAAACGAACTAAAAGCTTTGGCACTATCGATAGTGATCTTGGCGGGAACACCAAATCTAGTAATGATTTGATTTTCAATAGTCCATAATGACCTTTTCATTGGAATTATTAGCAGGAATGGCTTCAATCCATTTCGTAAAATAATCAGTTGCAGTTAATATCCATGAGTAGCCATTGCTAGAATTTTCATGGAATTTCCCAATGAAATCCAGACCGCAATGTTGAAAAGGTGCCTCAACAACCACAGGTTGTAGGGGCAAGGCAGCTAGCTTCTGCTTCCCAGTGAACAGTTGATAGGCTTGGCAACTTCTGATAAATTTATGCACATCTAAAAAAATTGAAGGCCAATAATAACCAGCTCTCAAAATTTTGTCCTGAAATGCTTAAGAGACTTAACCAAGGCATAGGCTTGCTTTTCCATGGTAGTATAATTTAATTCATAATTTTGAAGTGCTCTACTCATGAAAGCAATGGGTTGTTCGTGACCTTCCTTATTCTTTTGTAATAAGACATCAACAATGATATCTTCGTGTTTAAATTTTAATAAGACACCAACAATGGTATCTTTCCATAAAAAATTTATATCTTTCTTAAGAAGACTTTGAATAGGCTCAACTTTTTCTGCGTAACTCGGAATAAATCTTCTAAGAAAATTAGTTTTTCCAAGAAAAGACTGAAGGGATTTAAGATTATGAGGGAGGAATATTTTGGATTGCCTCAACTCTTTCAAGATCAATCTTGATCCCATCTTTGGAAATGATGTGACCAAGTAATTTCCCTTCAGTTACTCCAAAAACAAACTTAGTTAGATTCAAGGAAATCCCAAACTCTGTACACTTCTCAAAAACTTACTTAAGATGACCTATATGACTAATATATTCCTTAGAAAAAACAGTAAGATCATCCTGATAAATTTCAATAATTTTACCAATTAAACCTTTAAAAGCATAATCCATAGCCCTTTGAAAAGTAGCCCCAACATTAGTCAACCCAAAAGTGTTAATTTTGGGCAACTATGTCCAAACTCCACATTGCAATGCTCATATGATGATGATGATATTTTTGTTGAATTCCTCTTTCAGAGAGGTGCAAGATTGATCTAAAGGTCATCTTGTTTGGATGAGCAGAACTTATATTTTGAATTTATTTTCCACACATCTGCAAATTGTCAAGTTCAGCCAGAATTGTAATGTAGGCTCACAATCCCAATAGATGTGTCACACACCCTCATTGATGGATATAAATAGGAGATAGATGATTCTCATTTCATCATCATCTCATCACACACATTCTTCCTCTTCTGATTGGTTCGTACAGCCTTTAGAGGCTTCTCTCTCTCCCACGTGGAAATCTGGATGCTGAAAATGGATGCGATGCCGGAAATGGATGCCGGAAATATGGATGACAGAAATATGGATGTCGGAAATCTGGATGAGGGATCCTTTTGTTGATTTGCGTTGACCAGATTGGGTTGACTTTCGTTGACTTTTGGAGTTGTCTTTGAGGTGTGTGTGTGATACTTGTGGAAGGTTGATTTGGATGTTGGAGAAGTTGGTTTGACCAACTCAAGGCTTTGCTGGCTGGGGCATCTTGTTGACTGTTGTAACAAACATTTATCTATCCATTCGCTGCACAAGAATATTTCTGATGCATTATTTGGCTTGTCCTTTATTGTTCTATTATTATGTTCTATCAACATTTTACTTTCATGTTTATGTGATTGCTAAAATGAATTGGGCCTATAAGAAAGATTGAAGTAAAACTGCATTAAGCATAGAACATGCCATGGTTATCTAAATTTAACATGGTATCAGAGCTGAGTTGAAGACAAAGCCCAAGATATTGTAAAAATAAATCATCGAAGACGAAGTCTTGTCAAGGACCAATGGCCTCCTCAACGTACAAGGGTTTCAAATCTGATGATAAGTTGACTGACAAGTCTGATTATCATTCATGGAAGATGTCGTTGGATTTGGCATTAGAAGATCAAGATGTCATGGATTATGTGTAGGGGGAGATTCATGAGCCTCCATTTTATGAGGCTCACTGAAATCAGGAATAATCTCTTAGCTATTGGAGAAGAAATAGATGATCAAGAGATGGTTCTCATTGCGCTTTGAGGTCTCCCTCGTGATTAGTATGTATTCAATACTACTATTCTTAATAATAATGTGATTCTTGATTTTGATGAAATATTGACGAGATGCACTCAAGAGGAGACAAGAATGGTGGAGAGAGATCATCCCTCTAATGGGAATGGAGGTGACACTACTGCCTGTGAAATTTTTTTATTATTACTTATGCAGAAATCTACTGTTAGATCTGGTTATTCTCCTCCTACTTAATTAAGTTATTAAGCTGAAAAATTTAGATTAATATTGAAGCAAAACACATAATAGACTTTCACCAATTCAGTTCTAGAAAAAGTACATGCACACATAGACAGAGTGACACAAAGATTTTATGGACAATAGTCCCCAAAAAAACCAAATGCAAGAAAACCAATCTGCTGGCTGCTGGAGGGTTTTATTATTAAGAGTTTTCTGAACACTGCAAATTTGGGTTGCAGATCTGGAAAACCCGACAGAGAAAATATAGATTTGCAGCTCACCCATTGTTCTGAAGCCAAAATATTGACTAATCCACACCCTCAAACGGGTTTACAGGACTCAGCCATATCTTGACTCTAGAAACCCCAACGTTGCCTCTGAAGCCCCTACGTCAACCTCTGCGTCCCTCTACGTTGGCCTAGAGAGGGTTGCGTAACCCCAGACTGGGTGACGTAGACCCTACGCTGCCCCTGAGGGTCTCATGTTGCCTAACGCTCGGGAGAAACTACGCAAAGACTCGCGTAGTTGAAGTTGCCCCCCGCATCGCGCAACCTGCCCTTCGTTGTCACGCTTCTCCCGCTCGCACTTAGGAAGTCCTTAGAGTGTGAAATGTTGGCGTTGCCGGAGAGGAGCGGGTGCCAAGCTCCCAAGCAAGACACCCGCAACGACATCAAACCGCAGCTTTATACACATTAATCGGGCAAGCCGCAAGGACGCATGAGAACGAGGGGGACATGCAGTATGTGGAGGAGGAGGGTGTAGCCCACTGTGTCGTGACTCCCCAAGACAGGGAGAAAGGAGAGCGAGATGGGAAAAGTAGTTGATCCACGAGGCAGCTCCTAGTACATCAGTTCAATAGAGCAAACAGCCAAATAGGTACATAGGGTATATGGCACTCATGACTGAGTTATTGGATGCCAAGCCTTCTAGCTACCAGGAGGTAGCCACTCAGCAGGTGTAGAGAGATGTCATGGTGGAGTATACCTCCATCATGAAAAATGATGTCTATAAGGTGTTGCCAAGGGCAAAGAAAACATCCATGGAAATCTCTCGCTGGATCTACAAGATCAAGCATGGGGTTGATGGGAGCTTCGAGAAATACAATGCAAGATTTGCGGCCAACGGGTTTTCGCATGTAGAGGGAATTGACAATGACGAGACAGCCCGTGGCCAAATATTCGTTTGTCAAGACCATTAAAGCTATTGCAGCTCAGATGGGGTGGAAGATCCACCAAACAGACGTTACAATGACGTTTTTGAACGGGGTTGTTGAGGAGATTTATATTGAGAAGTCGGAGGCATTTGAAACATGTGACACGGAGACTCACTACGCAGATCAAAGAGAACCTTCTATGGGCTCAAACAGGCTCCACAAGCATGGTATGCTCGTATTGACAAGTACCTTCAGGGATTAGGCTTCACTAACAATGAAGCAGACCCAAACCTCTACTACATTGTTGTTGGAGCTGAGCTGCTCATTTTGGTGTTATACATGGACGATCTGATTTTGACAAGTGCAAATAAGCTCATCCAGGAGTGCAAGAGAGATCTCGCAAGCGAGTTTGAGATGAAGGATATGAGGTTGATGCACTATTTCCTTGGATTGGAGGTTTTGCAAGGAGATGGGGAGATCTTCTTGGGGTAAGGCAAGTACGCCCTAAATATTCTGAGAAAATTCCACATGCAATATTGCAAGCCCATGGCCATGTAGAAAATCCACGAAATTCTGCAATTACTAATATGAACAATCTGAAAACGAGTTTCTTTTCACATAGACACAAAATTTCTCTACTTAATTTGCAGCAGAATAGAAACAGAAATAAATACACAATCACACAATTCAACAACACAAATTTTCTAGGTAACCCAACTGGGAAAACCCTTCTGCTTCATTGAGAATATTATTGAAGAAGAATAAGCAAGATTTCTTACAAAATAATCTTTGTTTCACTAGAGAACAACCTTGTTCTCTCTGCTCACACTAAATTGAAACATCCTTGCCTTGATCCTTGATCTTTCCTCCTATTTTCATGCTCACTAGAGGAGCTAATTTATAGCGCACTTGCAGCCCCTATTAAATACAAAATCCTTTTATTTCTATGCACACTTCTTTTAAGAATTGCTTTCCTCTCCAACAATTCGCACAAGCTCTCATGGCACCTTTCTCTCATAAGCTCGCACAAACTCATGCTCAATATTGATACAATGAGTGCCTTCATTCCTCCTTTTAAAGGCAATTCGAAGGATAAAGTTAGCAAGTTTCTAATTGAGGAAAGTTGCTTTTGTGATTGATTGAGTTAATTGACTTAACTACTCATGCAACTCTATCTCAGTTCTGGAACTTGAGACTCAAACACTTGTCCTTTTCCTCAATTAACTCGCACTAGAAGACAAATAACTTAGCCTTCCACTTCAACACATTAGTTAATTGCTTCATAGCTTGTTCTAATTTTTAGGAACTCTCCTATTCTTTAGGAATTCGAGCATGCTAAAAGAGAAAACATGTTGAGGTTCCTTGAATTAAGGCACAAATCAAGGAAACATTCTTTGCTACTATTTTCAACAAGCCATACCTGTAGTCACAAACTGGAAAAATGTGGACACATCCAAATCTAAGCGAGTAGACCCCATGCTTTACCGAAAATCAATTGGGTCACTAATGTATTTGGTGAACACACAGCCAAATATATGTTATGCAGTTAATTTCTTGAGCTAGTTCATGGTCGAGCCTACCAGAGTGCATTGGGTTGTTGCCAAGCATGTATTGAGGTATCTCAAGCGGACAATAGAGTATGGATTGTGGTATAGACAGGTTGACGGGGTGAAGTTTGAGGGCTTCACTGATGCAGATTGGAGAGGGGCAGGAAAAGAAAATCGGGTTGCACTTTCAGTGTTGGATGAGCAATTGTTTCCTAGTTCAGCTGGAAGCAGAGATCAATTGCATTGAGCTCAGCAGAGGCCGAGTACATGACTGCTAGTTTGACAGCATGCGAAGCCATCTAGTTGAGGAAGTTGCTCATGGGCTTGTTTGGACAGGAGCTTGAGCCCACCGTGATCCACTGTGACAATCAGAGCTACATCAAGCTCCCTAAGAATCTAGTGTTTCACGATCATGCACGTTGGGATACACTATCATCACAACAGGGACATTGTTCAGAGAGGTACAGTTAGACTCCAATACATACCAACAAAGGAGCAAAGAGCAGACATCCTGACTCCAAGGGGCACATTTGTTTACCTCAGAGACAGGTTGGGAGTAGTGCAGAACACCACCTTCTCTAAGAGGGAGTGTTGATTGGAGTAGAGAAGTAATGGTTATGATTACCAAGGTGCCAAGGCTAGCAAAGGGACCCACAAGATAGCCACTTAGCAGATTATTAATTTAATTAATTGTTTCCTAATGTTTGACTTCGGAAAAATAAAAAGGCCAAACAGCCTTTTCTAAGCCCAAAATTAGCACGGCCTTACAGCGAACTAGTGTGTGCAGAAAAAAGTCATACTGCACGGTCATACAGCACGTACCAGTGTGCAGAAAGGCCATACTGCACAGCCGTACAGTAGCAAAAGTGTGCAGGTGTTGTCCCAATTTTGCTTGGTTCAATTGTTCAGAGGGTTTTGCTGTAGAAGGGAAGTGTTCCCTTGCTGTATTAATTTCTGAAGATCATCAGTTGTTTAGAGGCTTTTGCTGTAGAAGGGATGTGTTCCCTTCTCATAATGATTTCTGAAGATTATTATTTTGCTGAGCTAATAGAAAAACACACAGTTTGCAGGTTTTCCCCGGAGTTTGAGTTTCCTGCATATATCTGGTGTCTTATGTGTTGAATGTGTTTGTCTTCAGCTTTATTTATTTCCACTGTGCATGTTATAGTTAGAAAACTCAGTGTATTTGTTATTTAAGTTTCAGAAGCAGTTTAAATTATATTTCTGATCGCATGCTTAGAGAATTACAAATCAGTTGCTGGGTTTTAAGGGAAAATAACAAGAATTTGGTTCCTTCTCCAATACTAACGGGATTTTTGAGGTAAAGCTCAAATTTATTGATCTCCTTTTCACGTTTGCAGACCATTCAATTTTAACAGTGACAGGTTACCAAAAACAGCTCTATTTTTGAGGTAAAGCTCAAATTTATTAATCTCTTTTTCGCGTTTGCAGACAATTCAATTTTAACAGCGACAGGTTACCAAAAGCAGCTCTCTTCTCGCATGCAGGAACTTTTTTTGAACAGGAATTCAAAAATAGAGAAAACCATCATGAATAGGTTCTTTCTCTTTATTAATGTTTTCTGTGATGTAATGCTTAACGCGATTTGAAGATAGGGAGGTGGTGGTTGATGGAAAGACATGAATAGTCTTTTTGTATGCATATTTAAGGTGCTTTAACGCACAAACAGCAGACTTAAATGGTCCTAGAAGACCGTAAATGTAGGGTTTCTTGACAAACTGTTGTAGTTTTGAGGTTATATAGTCGTTTTAAGGCTCATAAAGTGGCATGAGACTGTCCAATGTATATTCCAATTTAAAAAATGAAATATTGAATATAATTATTTTTTTCATGGGGGATTAAAAAGAGTTCAAGTGAAGCTTGACTCTTCAAAAATACCCCACAACATTCAATAAGGAAGAAAAGTAATTACTAGGTGGGCATGATAAAAATAATATAACCAAATGTTGTTTCCCTCCACCATCAAAACAGTGACACGATTCCTACAAAAAATTGTGAAAAAGGTTCTCAAACGAATTGATTAGTCTAGTAAGTTTCACTCAAATACAAGCCAATTAACCAGAGAAAATGGGAACTTAAAAGGACATTAGATAAAATGGGGCGGAAATCAGGCACAAAACCATCTAAAAAATTAATTATGTTTATAGTTTGAACTCCTGATAACTAAAAGAGCTCAAATGTACCCACATATATTCCATACTCAATACAACAAAGAACACTATGTTGAGGTGCAACCATCTCTAAAAAACGCGACTAATATACTAAATAATATAAGAAGAGCACATGACGTTGGAAGATGTGGCAACTATCTAAAACTCCCACAGCTAGAATGAAAAATTAAATATCTTATCTATCTATCATTTGCCATTAAAAATCACCCTTGAACTGGTTGAACAATCCAAGGCTGGGTAAAGAATAGATCTCCAGTGAGAAAATACTGTTAAGTGTATTAATTTGAAAACATGTTTACTGCAAACTTCAAAGCATTGCTATTCTCCACAAAATTATTTTGTGTCCATTGAATGTGTACAACTGTTAATCTCCCCAATTTTTTTGTATAATTCACCTAGTCTACATGACTTAATGGAGACTATAACAGTAAAAATAGTCCATTTTTCAGATATCAAAATACTGCCACCTTCCAGGTGCATGCCTCTTTGGGTTTGCTTACCTTGAATATCTACCTTATCTTGGACCATGATATTGAGTTACCAGTCCACTATTCCTCACTTTCAAGGCAATTGTTCGTGAATAGCAGCACCTTAGAAACAAGGCACATGAAGTCTACCCATGATCAGAATCTTTGCTAACAAGACGTCAAGACTATTTTCACGTCCAAAATATGCATATTCTCCCATTCTTACAAAACTTAGAACCCGTGGAAATATAAGTGAATGTGTCATTTAATCAAGGTGTTGCCTTGTATATTTCAAGCAGTTTAGTTAAACAATGCCACCATGACTAAAAATGATGCCACTACTCCTATCTGGGAAGGAATGTTGAAAGTGAATTAGGGAAACCCCATGTCGAGTTACAAATAATGACATACAATTTAGGACAAATTCAAAACTCTATGGCAGCCTTATATACAGTAAGAAAATTTGCATGTTTAAAGGTTTAAAACAAAAAAGAGAATATGTTTATCATGTAAAAACTTTTCTTGCATATACAAGAGACAAATGGACAACAATGGAAATGGATGTTCTAAAAGGCCTTTAACCCTTATAAAAGCATGTTTGAGACGGAATCTCCTCTTTAGCAATGTCAAGGGAATGGAGTATTAGGTTAAGCATTTCTTCTCTTTTCAAAAAATGATATGTCCTCAATTAATAGGGAAATATAATTGAATCTTAAAATCTCCAAAACTGTTCATAAGGAATAGCGTAGTTACTTTTCAATGTTGGATATCCACCTGTAATTGAAAATGATAAAGATTGGAAATTTAGAGCAACAATCAAGAATTAATGTCCTCGGGTGACCACAAGGGTAGGACAATGGGACTAGAGAATACATGCGGTGTATATACAAGACATGTGGGAGGGAAAATGCGACTCCATTGTAACTTTAAAGCTTACAAGGCTAAAATATGACTAAAATAAGACTAAAGTGACGTAAAAGTACAATCAGAAAGTACAAAATCGCATAAAGTGACCAAAAACGAGAGATACAGGGTATGTCATTGTTGCACATTGTAACTCCAAAGAAGCAAAAGGGGAGCAGAAGATGAGGCCAATGAAATCAGCATCTGTTGGATTTAATGGTTGATGGCAAGCGAGGCGAGTAATACAATCTCTCACTATCTGCGTCCTCCAAAACCATCGGGAAATCCAATTGTATGATCCTAGGGGGGAGTAGAGGAACGAGAGCTACTCCTAACATCTGAGGCCGAAAGGAAGAAGCTGTTGATTATTCTCAGTCCATTGAGTTGTGTTTGGGAGGAGGTTTTGTGGGTTTGAGGCACCTTGCAATGTCTTTGTCTCGAACCATTTCCTTTGACTATTTGAGTATAGATTGACTGAAGCATGGTACTGCGTCTACATGTCGATCTTTAAGATACCTGTCTGTCTCATAAAAGAGGGGGGGCGTTGTGGTGAACCCCGAGGTCTCAACCTTCTCCCATTTGTTGAATGTCGAGGCTCTATCTGTCACTTATTGTTTCAATCAAATGAAACAACCTAGAAATAAGAGGTAATAGTTCTAGAAATCCCAAGGTGAGTTGAGGTGTGCAAGAGTTGAGATCTGTATTCTCGCTGATAAAGAGGGTTAGGCATCTTTGGTCCTAGTATCGGAAAGATGTAGAGAGGGAACCCAAAGAATCCCAATTATGACAATGGAAACTTCCTTTGATCTCATAGTAAACAGGGCACCTGAAGAAGAGGTGCCACTCAATCTCTGGCTCCTACAGATGGCACACCTGGAAAATTTTGTCCGATCAAGGAATATGACGGCCAGTCTCGCCTCCAAGACGATGCGAGCCCACACAAAGTAGACTCAGGGGGATCTTGAGTGAGTGCATCCAATGTCAACGTAAGAAAGGGGTCAAATGATGAGCCCATCTTGCATCTCTAAGAAATTCTCCAAATAGAAAGACATCTTCAAACCAAGGCCCGTAGGAGGGGAGATCCACGTGACCTGAGTATATAACTAATAGATATCCTCTCTGATGGACTGAATCATAATTGTTTAGTCCGCAAAATATGACTTGGTGCATCACAAGAGAATCAGAATGGAGGAGGCGCTCTAGGGAAATGGCCACAGACTGAAGGAGTCAAAATGCCTCAAAGAACTACTCCCAATCATGGCCTATTGATTGAATTGAAGCGAGGACCTCTAAGGAGAAAAATGCTAGGTAGGGCTAACGATCTCTCCCCACGACAAAAACCCGAGGGGACCTAATTCTATGTAGGAAAGAAACTAGGCGAAAGATGACCTCAAGATGGAATGGATGGGCCCCAAACAATGCCTAGATAATAGGCTATGAAACTATATGTTTGCATTGTATGGTGCATCTGAGAAGCAAGGTATAGACTCTCAACGTCTGAGCCCAAGCCATATGTACCAAACTTGGCCCCCAAATCTCTGAACCATAAAGAACTGTAGGCTGAATAATTGCGTCCATGAGGTGGAGTTTGGACAAGATGTCCTGAAACTAACTCTGGAAGTATTGTCTTTCGATGAGGGCAAGAGAGCCATATCCTTTATTGAGCAAGGGTTGGAGGGCATATCTCATGCTAAAACGAGGCCCTATTAACTGCACTCCCAGGTAAATATAAGATGTGGTGATCTCAATCTCTTCTCCTCAAAAATAAAGATGCAAGTCTGAAAGAGAGGTTTTCGATGCATTGAAGATCCTAACCTTGGTTTTACCGAGGTTGACCTTCAATTGTCAAAGGTCACAAATGTCAGCTAGGGCATCTAGTTGTCTCTACAGGCCCCAAAGGGTAAAGGTTAATAAAACCAAGTCGTCATCAAAAAAGAGAAGAGAGATTAACACCTGATGAAGAAGGCAACCATCCCCTCCAACTCGTCAATATAAATCCCAAAGAGGGTGGGTGAGAGAGGACATCCCTGCTTAACACCAATGGTACTCTGAATGAAATCTTAAAGGTCGTGTGCAATCTTTAGGCATCCAATAACTGACTCGTACAATCTCATGATGCCTGCCAAGAGCGTCTCGGAAATCTCAATGTCACGAAGTCTTTGATATAGTGCCTCCCTCAGCATTGTGTCAGATACTTTTCACAAGTCGACAAGCAGTAGTAGACTTTCGAAGAACAATGACAAGCCTCCTCAATGACGGCTCGAAGTGTAAATATGTGGTCAATTGTCTGGTAGTTTGGACGAAAACCTACTTGTCCCCTAGCTCTGAGATTTCGTCACCCTAGCTCTTCAAAAATCCACTGATGTAGAATATGTTGCTTTTGTTGAAATGTGTAACTAGGTTCAGTCTTCATAATATTTTATGTACTATTGATTTTATGTATTTCTTATAAAAGAGAATGAAAATTATTATTGTTATTTTATAGCATGGTTTTCATACTCAAGGTCAAGTTGTTTTCGGTCAAAGCACCCATTGTGTGCTTCTAGGTTTTGTCATGAAGTCAAGAAGTCAAAAGAGTCATTGTCATATGTGAAAGACCCCATTTGGCATCTTGTACCAAATCAAAGAAACTATTTTTGAGTTATATGTGTTAGAATACTCCTCCAAGACCATGTCATCCTAGCAAAGAAAAAGTCGACCTCATGAGGGCAATTCGTACTCCAAGGAAGCGTATATATACAAGATACTTGACCTCATTTGTATTTGTTAAAATTGGACAGCTAGGTCCAAACTCCATGTTGTGATGCTCAGATGAAGATACCAATATTTTTATTGGGTTCCTCTTTCGGAGAGGTGCAAGATCGATCTAAAGATCATCTTGATCCGATGAACAGAACATTTATTTTGAATTTATTTTCTAATATATTCAAATATGTGCAAGTCGGCTTTAAGGTTTTGTAACCCAACAAATGTGCCACACACGCTCAGTGATTGATATAAATCAAGTCAACGTTGGAGGACATTTCACTCATCTCATCCTCACACATTCTCTCTCCTCTTCTGATTGGTTCGAGCTACTTAGAGGTAGTTCTTTGTTCACACGTGGGAAAGAAGGACGAAGACATTTCTGCTGCAGCTAGGGTTTCCACCTTAGGTTTGACCAGTGTTGACTTTGGTCAACACATGGTCAAAAGGAGCTGAATTTTGGCATAGACTTCGATTTCTGCAATCCGTACATTTTGGCACAAGAACCGAGGTCAAAGGTTGACCGTAGACTGTGATGCGTTGACTTTGACTTGTTGTTGTTCAGCGTTGACTTTTCTGGGGTTGACTTTAGGTTGACTGTTTGGCTGATCTGAGGGTTGTGTGACATTGCTGGTTAGCCAACCATATCGAGACTTTGTTGGTTGAAGCATCCTATTGACCGCCGTAACACACCACCACTCTCATCTGTTTCTGGCTTGTCTTTTGTTGATCTACTGGTATGTTCTATCAGCATTTTACTTTATGGTTTTTGTGTTTGTTGTCTAGTATTGAAGAGAAAGTAAAGTTGCATCAAGCATAGAACATCTACAAAAATTTACAGTATTATTACTAACAAGCTCATTGAAGCACAAGAAGGAAGACAAGAAGACTAGTGAAGAAAAGGAAGTGTTAGGGTCCTGTAATTTACAGTATCACAAGGTGACTGTGTACTTTCTCTTTGCAAATTTTTCATATTTTACATATATGTCAATATTCAAAATCTTTCCAAAGCAAGAATCAAAGGAAACAAAGGCAACAGAGAGGCAAGGAGCAGCATTAGAACATTAGCAGAGACAAAGTTAGTAAAGAAAGCAGTTAAGGCGGAAAAACAGCAAGAGTGGAGTCTAGAACAAGATCAAGTCAAGTCGTGAATGCAGGGCAAGTATTCTATGAACAACTAAAAAACGAACGGGCGCAACAAAAGCAGCAAACCACAGCAAGGGAGCAGTGAGGATCGTTGGTTCGAACATCGATCAACGGCGGAGATTAAAACCGCAAACGCAGAGGCAAGTGTTGCAAGATAGGCGCAAAAGGTAAAAGGTTAAACTGCCGAAGTGCGATGTGCGACGATGGTGGAACCCGATCGCAATGCACACATCACAAATGTTAAAGGACAAGTGCTAAGGAAAATGGTAAGAACGGCGAAATGCAAAGTGCGATATCAGAGCGGATGCGAGGTATTCCAGAACCAAGATTTAAGTATTTTCAGGTCCGGGTGAACGAGTTTTCACGTTGTTTTGTGTGTAAAACGGGTCAAGTCGAGCCTACAAGGTTTGAAGCTCATTTCACTAGGAAATAAGGCTAAACGCAGAGCAAAGGCCGAACACGTCACGACAACAAGGAAAAAGACAGAAAAGGTCGAGTCCGGGATTGATGCAGAGATAACAATAGTAGAGACTGAAGGGGCAGCAAAGCACATCAGCACCAGCATCAATAAATGAAAGTAGTCAGCATTGCACTGGACTTAATTACCCAAAGTCGATCTTTTGAAAAGCAGGACCATATGTCAAAGCCATCAAAGCGTTTAGATCCATAAAGAGCTGCTCAAAATTAATTTTACAGGGAATATGTTGTCAGAGATTTTTTACTCAAGCCTTGCGTGGCCATGCCTGTTTAATTTCAGTTGTTTTGTAATAAATGAAGTTTGACCCAAGTAGATTAGGGCAATCGACTCAAGTTTTACTTAAATACTACTTGAACTTTCATTATCAAAAGTTGCAAGTTGGAACCTCGTTAGAATCTGTGTTGTAAAAGATATTGTATTGGAGCATTGTAACTGTTTTGAGTTGGGCATCAATAATAAAGAGACTGTTCACAGGATTCATGAGCTATGTTAATGGTGATGTTCTTTCCTCTGTGTTAATGTTTTCCTCTGTCTTTTCATGTTGTACATCAATTTCTCTGATTACAAAACAGAAGTTTTAGATTAAGATTTGTTGAGAGAGCACCTTAATTCTGTCTATTTGTGTTATCTTAATGTTTTTCTCTGAAGTATAGTTAAAGAATTCTTAACTGCTCTTTAGCTATTACTGAACTCACTGCTTTCTTTCATCTCATATTCACACTACCAGTAAGATCCAGTCTGCATAGTTAGCTTGCCCTGTGAATGCCCCTTCAAAAAGTTGATGCACAATTCAACCTTTTATGACTCCATAGCCCAATGGATTAAGTTTCACAGCTCTGTCTGTCCAACCACCCAATCAATCAAAAAAAACAACCCTCATAATTTCTATAACTAGCCTAATATCAGCATTCATAATTATCAAGCTAAATCATAAAAACGGAGAGAGCCCTCTGAGTCTAGGAAGGCTAGGTCCTGGTCTCCAAAGTGGTTTGATGTTATCCTCTGTCGTTTGTTTTGCCAATCTTACAAATTACGGAAAGCTAACAGGAATGATCTAAGAAGAAGAAAGAACGAAGTCTGCAATCCGAATTGTTGTCTCTATTACCTCACAAGTGCGAATTGCAGCTAGGGTTTCTGCAATCACAAGATCATGATAAAGTTATATTTCTAGAAGTTGAATTAGTGTTGCCAAAGGACCAAGTTCTAAGGCCGAATATTTAAGGAAAGAAGATCAAGCCAAGCAAAGAAGAGAGTAGGCCTAAATTAGCCCCTTTCTCCCACATGTGCAAAGTTGCAGTTATTGTAGGAGGGTCGAAAGTTGCAGACCAAAAGCAAAAGCTGAAATTCTGAAGTGGAGGCCGAAATTCGAAATTTGGAGTTGTTTGACTAGTGTTGACTTTATGGCAGAAGAGCTCATCTAAAGGAGGTTGACTTGGTCTTGGAGGAGTCTCAATCTTGGGTCTAAAAGGTCTTGGAATTCGTCATTTGAAGAATCTATAAGAAGAAAAGAATTTATTGTGGTTTTTCCTCTCTAGGAGAGGTTTTGGCCCTGGCTAGCAGCCTACATCTTGTGTCCATTTGTTCTATTGATCTTCATGTTTTGATAGTTGTTTGATGATAAGAACACCATAATAACCAAGATAAGAAGAAGAAAATTATAAGTACATCAAGTTAAAGTAAAAGAGCATCACAAGCAGTTATCAAGTTTAGAGAAATCACTCATATTCTAGCTGCCCTAGATTTCTCAACAGTTTTTCTAGTGCAAATTATGCAAGAACTTTAATTCTAAAACTTGATAATTACTTCCAATGATGTGCACCGACAATAAGACTTACCTGAAAAGCATGTGCAACAACAAGAAGGTCATGGCTACTTACCAGAGAACGTGCCAAAATGGATTGTTCGAACTGAATTTCACTTTCATCCCGATATACATAAATATGTACTTGAAACCTAGAATCATTTATAAGTGACACACATCCATCTACGCACAACCCTAGGTCTGATGGAAAGGGGGTAATACATTGCATATTTGCAGGTATATTCATCGGATAGGATCCGTCAAACCAACCGGGAATCTCATCATGATGTTGAGGATGAATAATTTGATGGAATGGAAAAAATAAGCATCCACCAGGCGAATTCGAGGTACTCGCGAATCCAAGTGCAGAAACCCTAATTTTGGAAACCCTAGTTTGAAGTTGTCCCTCGATTTTGTCAAGGACGTGAGGATCTGAAGTAACCTTCAGCAAAGGCTGAAATGCCTCACCATCCTGGACAAACTCTGGACCTTCGAGCGGGGGGCGTCCAAACTTTGATGGTTTCGTGAGATCATTATTTGTGGTGATTGGACAACTGTCAGTGGGCTTATTATCAATTCAGCCAAATGTTTGTGAACTGACAGATTGACAATCCAATGTATTAGATTCTTTAGATTTCCCAGGATGGGATGAATTGACCGGAAAATTTTCAAGCAATAGAGAGGTTTGCAAGACATCACATGCTTGTGCCTGAATGCAACTGGTACTAGCTAGGCAAAAACCAAAAATATTAGAGAGAATGGCCGGTGTTTTCCTTCCAGTGAATAAATTAGGGTATATCAGTTGTTACATACGAGCTGTTAGGGGATAGAAATACGTGCTCAGAGAAACATCACTCGAATGGAAGGCTTGCCTAGATGAGATGACATTCGACGCAATTATGCTGAGAGGAGTGTGATACGTGGGAACCGTCATTTCAGAAACCCTAGTTTGACTTGTTTCAGGGATCTCATCAGGATCGTAAGAACTTGAGATAACTGTCAACAGAAGCTGAATTGCTTCGATTTCCTGATGGGTCCTTGAATCATCACAAAGCAGATCATCGAATTTCGGTGGCTTCATACGATCGACAGATAGGTACGAATGACAGTTCTCAGAGGCGTGAGTGAATATGTTTTCAGATAAGTAGCGATCATTGGAGCCATCAATTTGATCAAGTTGGGTACCTGGCATGTTAGGCTCCCCTAGAGTTAACAGTTGGGATGAATCAATAAAAGAAACATCTTGAGGTTGTCGAGATAGGCATTCACTCTTTTGGCTATTTAAAGATTTCAGATGAAAAAGATCAGACAAGAGATTCATCAATTTTGTAATTTGATCGTGGAACACCACTCCTGTGTTCGTGATTGTCGTCAACACTAGTATAAGACAGCTTTGAATGACTTGAAGAAATCACCGATGTGGCAGTCTCACGAAATGAATCAGGGAATAATGGATGAAATGATTCAGATGCGGGGGTATCAACCATACAAGGAGCTTCATTTCGCACATTAGTGTCATCCAGAGAGGCCAATGATCCTGCATGCCCATCATGGTCCAAAGATTTTGTAGGGAAATCAACTTTATCCGGGACAAGACTCAATTTATTACCAGTATGTGAATGAGATTTAGAACTGTACCCAGGTAAACGTTCAGTGGACTTAAGATAGGTTTCATTAACAAGGAGAGATGTTAGGCCAATACGGTTTTCAAGCTCTGATTTGACAGGGTGCGTGAAAGATTCAGGGGTGGTACAATAGGTTTTATTTTCTTGTACACGTCTATCATCACTCAAAACTTTTGCGACCAAAACTCCATTACACGACAATTCAGAAGGAGGAATAGTAATATTCTTCTTAGAGGCCTGAATGTGTCTTGGACTCGGGGAGATAGACAAGGAAACATTAGGGACAGAGTCCGAACAACTGACAACTTGCGGATCATCATAACAAACATTGGGATCAGGCTTTGTTGTCGATTGAAAGTGTTCTAGGAAAACGAAAACCACCTGTTGAAACTATTCAATTAAATATGCCCAATCGACATCCCTTTCAGGGAACTCGAAACAAAAATGAACAAATCTGATAAAAAACTCCTCTAGAGATTCTTGAGGTTTCATTCTGATCTCTTTTAAACTTATTAATACATTTTGAAAATCGCATCTGTGAAAAGCTTGTTGTAATTCATCGGCGAGTTGCTCGAACGAATGGATGGAAGCTACCGGTAATGTGCGGCACCATTGCTTAATGCAACCTTTGAGAGTGAGGGAGAAAAGAACACAAGCCAACTCCTCATCATCAATTTCGTAACACTCACGAAACTCAAAGAAATCCGAAAGGTGCTCGATTATGGAAATTCCATTCTCACCATCGAATTTTAACTGGGACAAGCGATATAGAGGTTCATCAGGGATTCAGCATCGAGAACCAGATAAATCCGATAAACATCTCGGGAGAATGATTTGGGGACGAGCCATTTATAGATATGAGACTAACTGCAGGCTCTAAGGGCTCAGCTTGTCATTTGCCCCTCCTTCTAGCGCCAATTTGTTGACGGGCAAAATCATATTGCCGACAAAAAGGGGGGTCTCCCCAATGAAAGGTCCCAATTAAACCTCACATCATTTGGGATAGGAGCCCCATCCGGTATGTGGGCTCAACTGTCGCCATAAGTGTTTCCACTCTTGGTTGTAGGATGGGAAGAAGGTGAAGCGGAGGCAAAGGTGAAATGACCAATCAGTGAAGCGAAATCAGCCCAAGATTGACGAACCATAAACAAAGATACAAGCAAGTCTAAGCAGCAAAAATAAAAAGGGGGTATGCCATGAGTGGGATCAATGAGCCGAAAAACCAATTAGACACACATGGAAGAAAACACGCCAAAAGTTAACTGCAAAGTAGTTCACAATAGATCACTGACATGGCAAGGAACAAATAAACACTGATTCAAGAGCAAACGTACACGCAACCACTGTGAATTAGTTCATAATCAATTGCATGCATGAAAGCATTCGTACAACATAGTGAAATATTAGACAACTAATACTATCACCACAAGCAAGCACATGAATCAGTGCCGGAAAAGAGAACATATTATTAATGTTGTTGCAACGTCAAATACATGTTTACAACTCGTCAAAACCCAATAGTGGAACATGGGCTATTCATCTCAATGCATGATACCTAAACCCTAACCTCGCTACCTCTCTCTCTACTTGATACCAAGAGCTGAGTGCCTTTAGCTCTCAAGCACCAATTCCTCTATCATACTGGCTTCCATTGCAGAGCTAAGTCCCCCAGTGGTCACTTCTCGAAGTTGTATATATAGGCTAAGATGTCTTTTGAGTTGCCCTTGACTCTTGGTCTTCCCGATTGTTGGGTTGGCTTGCGACTTGGGCCATTTGCGACTTGCGACCCAGGGTCATCTACGACCTGCGACCTGGGGTTACTTGCGACCTGCGACCTTGAGTCATCTGCGACCTGCGACCAAAGTCATCTGTGACCTGCGACCTGTGACCTGGGGTCATCTGCAACCTGCGACCTTGAGTCATCTGCGACCTGCGACCTTGGGTCATCTGCGACCTGGAGTCATCTGCGCCCTGCGACCTGGAGTCATCTGCGACCTGCGACCTGGGGTCATCTGCGCCCTGCGACCTGGAGTCATCTGCGACCTGCGACCTGGGGTCATATCCCACCTGCATTCCTCTTTCGGTGATCTCTGGTTTTCACAGCAAGATGCCTTTTCCTGCATATCAAACCTGTGCAAGTGACCAGGTGCCTTTGAGCTTAAAGTGAGGTTCTTAGGGATTCATGAGGATCCACCTCGCTTTGAAAGGGTCCCCTTGCTTGTTGGGAAAACCCTGGCTCTACGTGCAAACCAATAACTTCCACGTGCAATAAAATAGCATAGGTCACATGTCTTTATGATCAAATAATAATGCTAGAGGCATATTTAATTAATTGCAAGAGTGATTCAAACAAAAGCTATTAGCTTAGACCCCTGTGTAGTCTTTTGTCATGTCGCAGCATTATTGGTGTATGTGGTTTGCATATGATGACCCTGTGCCCTTTTACCCAAGACTTATTTCTTCTCTATGGCGTAACGGTAAGGAGAAAAGTTGATTTGCACTGAGCGCACTTCTATTTACATGTTGCTTCCTTGGTCACTGCCTTGTATAATCTTTGCATGGCTTCAAAATGGGATACATCCTTGACAAAGCCAGTATATGTGTACGCACGCATCCCTCTGGCGCATTCCTGGTGTGCTTTCAACAGTGCGATTATAGGGTCTTTCACAATAAAATTTCGATCATTTGCTGTCACGTAAGCTTAATATCCTGTGTCTCCATACACCCTTGCATCAGATGGCAATGCTCTTCGTGCGTAACACACAAGGTTCCCTTTCTCTTTTCTAAGGCGCCTTCCACCTCCTATAATCCAAGTGTGTGCCCACCCTATTTAAGAGTGCGACTTTGCGTCTGGATGAGCATGGGTATTCCCTTTGAGTGAGGTCGCACTCCTAGAGCGGAGGTCGCATAGTCGGAGAATCGCACCAGTCGCGGTCTCTCTTGAACGCACTTTTTTGCAACCTTGCGACCTCGGAGAGGTCGCATAGTCGCATTGGAGTTGGGTCACATCTCCTAACCGGTAGCAAACATTGCGACTTTGCAATATGAGGCCCGTGAAGTGCCCTTTTGTGACCACGCATACACATACATTTTATTGCGTGAGGCATAACTTCTCGTGAATTTTCCTGGCGCACAAGTTTCACCCTTCGGCAGCCATTGTGGTTGCAATACCCAAGACTGTACAACTATGGAGGGACCACACGGTTGTCCAGAGTACCTTTGGATCGCCATATCTAAGTTCACAAGCCCGGTGCGTCTCCCCAAAGTAGATTTCGCCAGACAGATAGATAGCAACAACCATGCGTTTGATGAGATTTAAGACGTGAGTTGATAGTGGACACGTATACAAGACTCGATTTCATGCTACGACTCTGGAGAGGTTCCTGGGTGCTCACTGTCAATTTATGTCTGAATCTGATATGGAGGTGGACATCGACAAGGGGAGGCCGGGACAAAATCACATCGCTATCCTTTGAAAAGAAACTGACATGCCGTGTTTCCTTTATGATGGCGAAAATACAAGAATGCGGCCTCATGGCTTGACCGCGTGATCAGACCATAAGTTGCATGGATGGAGGTTCCAGCAATGCGACTCAGCGAGGTCGCCGAGTCGCAACCTCCACGAGCTGCATTCCACGTCACTCTCTCCACATATGCGACTTTGCGACTAGTCGCATTCCTCCTCTCAAGCTGGCCGCAGATGGTCTTCATCGAGCTGCGCTCTCCCTTCTTTGTGTGGCCCAGCGTAACGCTACAATAATAAGATGTCGCGTATGTGTCTTGTATTAACCCCTTAAGCGCTCCTTAGTTTTACGTGGGGAGAGCTTGATATCATTTAGCACACGAATCAAATTGCCTCCCAATCAACAAGGCTCCATGACACATATGTGCCTACACCGTGCGGCAGTTTACAGAACTCTATACGGGATATGGCACTTTGAGTAGTCAATAAAGTGCACATTTTATGAAGTTGGACTTATGCCCATGTTGCCTCATGACTTTTATTTCATAACGCACAAACGTTAGAATCCTTCATCGTCATTTACCTCTTTACACATTTCTTTGAAGTGCGTCGACCCTTTACAATGGTTACCATGCGAATTTTGAGGCTTTTGAATGTGCTTATATAGTCCAAAGTCGAAGGAATTAATCCTCTACCCGTATTGAATGCCAACTGTGCCATATGTTGAAGAATCACCGCATGTTGGAGAGGGTATCATCATGCCATGTTCAAAACCCCCTTCGAAGAGTTTGTGTAGCTCACATGGACAATTGAAACCTCATCTTGTAGAGTATTTTAATGGTGTCGTGCCAATGGACGAAACAAATACGTTGTTCAATGTATACCGATAGAATCTTCGACCAATTTCCTAAAAGGCATAGCATGAGAATGAGTCAGCGCTCGGTAATAATGAGAAAAGAAAAAAACAAATGACTAGAAAAATAGCTCATTCGAGGAGCAGCAACATTGAAGTATCCAAACTAAGACATTGTAACTTAAGTCAATTGTTTGAGCATCTCTAAGTTTGGAAACCGGCTTAAACTTATATTTTCATGCAACCGTTGACCGTAGTAGACTAGACACTTCATGATTCCACAAGGTAACGATTCATTCACATAGAAGGCCTTCTTTAAATAACCGGGAACATGCTCCAAGAGGGTGTGGTGACAGGGCTGAGCCGAAATAGGTCAAAGGGATATTACCGATTGAAGGTCGAGTTGAAAACTTAAAGGGCTGAGCGAGAAGAGGGGGACCCGAAATTTTGAATACACCCAAAATTTTGGGTGTTGTTGTAGCGGCTACAACAGGGGGGTAGACCCTATGGAAATAGAATGAAGGAGACACAGTTAAATGACCAAATACATGTAAAAGATCTAGCAAGATAACGAATTCGATTGAATTTGAATGATTGATACCAGTGCCTTACGGAGTCAACTATCCTGCTAAGGAAATTACAACCAAGTACTTGATGAGAAACCCTGCAAAAACAGAATTTAAGATAAGCTCGGGGAATTAGATCTGGAGGGCTCTTCAAATCTTATTTCCTTGGGAGTCAGCTGGCCAGTTGAGGATTTGCCCAAACGCCCAATTCTAAATCCGAAAGATTTATGCACACTTAAAGTTAAACTGTTAAATCAATAAAGAAATAAGATAAAGAAATAAAATTTTCAAGAGTCAGAGATACCTGCTAACCCAATCCAATCAATATTCTTACCCAAAATCTAGTAACCTAAGCAAGATACATGTGCAATAGATTACTCTACAAGAACCATTAATCAACAATTCATTGAAATAATTACCAGCAGAATATAAAGAACAAGTTTACCATAAAATGCCGAAGAGAAACACAACCATCAAATAAAACCCCAAAGACTTCGTTTGTATTATTCCAGAAAAGTAGTACAGGAGAGCTTCAAGAGCAAGTACACAATCAAGAAATCGGATTAAAAAATCAAACTGACACTGACCTCTAATTTATAGGTAAAATATCCAACGGCTAGTTCACTTGATCCCTGTCAAAGTAATCCCGACCATTGAAAAGGATTTGATTACCTTTTAATTTCATCCGTCGAAATTATAATTTTTTGAGGAATTTCAAAATTTTCAATTAATTCCCTTTTAATTAACTCAAAATTAATATTTTTGAGTTAATTCCCTCAAAAATTTGACTATGACTTAACTACCAAGGCCCAAGGGTTCAAAATTTCTCAAAATTTTCAATATTCCCTTGGCTTGGCACTTTTAAAATTTTATTTTTATAGGAACCCACGAATTTTGCCTTTGAAGAATTTAATTTGACCTAGGACATAAAATTAATTAAATTTCTGGCTTAGGATTTTTAATTTAATTTGGCAAGAAAATTTAATCAATTGACTCATGACGGGATTAATTATTTTCCAACCCTCTTTACATAAGATTAATACATTAAACCATGAGGAGAACACCTGTTCGCAACAAACCCTCAATAATCTACCAAATTCTGCGACTTAAAATATGATCTAGTAGACCTAGCAATCTGTAATAAAATGATCTAGCCAATTAGCTCGGATCATTCCCAGATTACTTTACAAAGACTGGATAAAAAACACTAGGACTCATTTAGTATCTTGACGACAAAATCCACCCTAGCTTTGGGGTGAGGCTAGAGGGGAAAAACTATGCCGATCATTTGTGTCGAGAAACACAAATGAATCAGTGAGACGAAAAACCTCCTAGGATAGAAATCGTCACCAAAATACTAGGCTTACCTAGGTTGTTACATACATGATGGTCTTACTAAGATCATTTACATTATAAACATGCAGAATGGGTTTACATCATTTACGAAACTGCCGACTGATGATGAAATCTGAATGGCATGAACACTTGAACATGATAGATCCCTTTTGCGAAAAAATGGGTGCACTGCTATGGGGTCATTGACAAAATGTGTTCAACATCTGGCTCTACTTGAGGACATGTTGCTTCATTGAAGGAATGTGAGAATCCAGAATCTGCATCCAAGCAACACACAAAATTACGTAAGTAGCGTCCATCCGAATATCATCATATAACATTAAGCACATGAAAAATAGAAGCTCTTCATTTATTGACTATTCCACTGACATGAAATGTAAATATATTCTAACTACAAAATGAAATGCTGAAAGGACAAGGTGTAAGGTTAGATACAATACAAAGGATGCCCTGTGGCATCTGATGTGTTCAATATAGTGCATACTAAGCATTTGCCTACTTTGAGGCAAGTCTGTGTGTTGCTTTTCAGATGTGCCATGTGCAATCTTGCATACGATAGGACTTTGTCTCAGGGTTGCGGGGAAGCTTCAAACCCCCTTCGTTCCCGTTTCCGAAACGCGCTCCGTGCGGGAGCATTTTTGAAACGCTCGGAAACGCGCTCCCGAAAACGCTTCCCGAGGGGAGCGTTTTCGGGAGCGCGTTTCCGAACCTGTTAAAACGCTCCCTGCTTTTACACCTCTCCGAAAGAGGAATCCAATAAAAATATCGGTATCTTCATCTGAGCATCACAACATGGAGTTTGGACCTAGTTGTCCAATTTTAACACAGAGCCACAAAGAAGCAGAGTTGCAGATTTCAGGAGTTTCCAGAGGCAGCAGCAGCAAGGCCTGCGAAAGCACTATGCAGAAGCTGATGCAGAAGGAACTGTGAATTGCTGAGGGGCCAGTTTTAGTAGTTGAAATCAGTTGTGGGGTAAGAAAAAATACTCACAATGATTTTTCCAATGATTCTCTCAGATTGGATTTCCAGTTTGGCATCCAAATTATTGTACTTGAATTTTCTGCTGCAAATAATAATATAAACCCTCAGTTGCTGCAATCGATTTTCCCACATTGGGTTTTTTCGTGGACTTTTGTCCAAAAATAACAGTGTCATTTTTATGTGTGTACGTGATAACACAAGGTTACTTGGGAGCGGGAGAGACATTTTCAGAAGCTCTCGGTTCAGGAGCGAATCGGGGAGCGAATATATATATATTGATGCATATATGTCAACAAAATCATGTGGAATAATGAATTAGATATAAAAAAGCATAAAAACATATATTGAACCATATAACATCAATTATCTAGAAGTTATAATCTTCATCAACCACGTCCACAAGTTAGTAACATACAACATATTGAGTCTCATAATTCGTCAATCTTTCAAAATTCAATATATAACATTTATCATCATTGATCACCAAAGATGTACTTGTAAGCTAAGTGTAACCATTACAACAAAGAATATCTAACATGAAATGAAATGAAACAACTTTCAACTTTCACGAAGCATCATATTCATAATTCATTACCAATGAGTTATAATTGCCAACTTCAACCTTCAAACTTAAATTGCCATATATTGTTTACAAAAAATATCATAATAAATATGAAAGAGTCAACAGTTATAAAAATTATTAGAAACTAGAAAAGACAAGTAAATCTATTATCTATTGCTAATGCTTGGGCCTCTTTGCCGACACGAGAAATGTCTAATTTTTTAGTCTTTTTGGAAAATCAGGATCTTTTTCATTAATATCACCCTCTAACCATTAATATCCGGAGGTATCTTTGTGGATCTGTATAGGGATCTCAGGCATTAATATCACCCTCTAAGCATTAACATAAGATAGAAAAAACGTAGCATGTCAAGTCAATATTTTGTTTGAGAGATGGGTACATTTTTAGTAGGGTAATGATAGAGGAGTTCGACAAACAATGTCACTGACATCAAGGTACATAGAGGGATTGGTGTTCTTAAGTAAATACGAGTTCCATACCCTAATACATGACAAAATCCAATGGAAACATTGCAATACCCCTAATCCTGAAATCCTGAAAAACTAATAAGATGCTGGATTTTGAATGAAATCTAAAATTCTACTTTCTCCATATGAAATCCAATGAGGTCAGAACCACTCTCAAACATCCTAAGTCATTTCATGGTAATGTTAAAAATTTAAGTAAACTTTAAGAATTTAACATTACCATGAATCGCATATCAATACTAGGGCCATAGGTTTGATCATTAGGTTGACAACTATTGTTTCTTTGAAAAAAAATTGCATTTGGAATGTTTGTGCAAAAACAAAATTGCAAAAAAAAGCTAGGGAGCGAAAATTTCGCTCTCGAGGTCTCACTCCCAAAGGGAGCACACTTTGAGAGCGGGTTCGGGGGGGGTAGCCGCTCCCCCACAACCATGTGCTAGCATTTCTCAGTTTCCAGCACTTTTATTTTCCATTGTATTTTATTGGTGAAGATAGTAGTGTGATTAATTCATTGTTGTCGTAGCAATAAACTGCATAACTAATTTTACAGTTAGAAGAATTAATTCAAGTTAGTGCAATAAAAAATTTGTAGTGAAATTTTCGCATGGTATTAGAGCTAATTCAACAGACGAGAGGCTCAAAGGTGGAGAAAGGAAAATTCATTGTTCAAAGCGAGTAGCAAGACGAATTTTTTGGTGTTGCACAGTGCCTAGCCAGGCAATGCGAATTGCTAGGAAGAATTTGATTTTCAGTTGCATGTGACAAAAAAGTTTGAATTGCCCAGAAGTAAATCCAACAGGCAGAGGGAGCAGTAGCATCTCAATATTTTCGCTGAGCATATTTTCTTGTCTGGGCAAAAAGGTTTTTGCAGCAGTTTGCTAGAGAAAAACCAATACCAGGTGGAAGAGAAATAGCACATAGACTTGTACTCAGGAAGTCTTCGGTAAATTCTCCAGTATGGCCACGGACAGAAAATATATTCATGGGGCTTCAAAATTGTATTCCAGGTTGGAGGACAAATTTGCTTGCTTATCAGGCTCAGCGTCACAAGGTGTCTGGTATATAGCTAGTGGAGCGTCAACTCACATGACAGGGGTTAGAGAATATTTCTCTAGCTACAATGAGGAGCATATGGACTTCCAGATTACGATAGGAAACAGAACGAAGTGTAGTCAAGTGGGGAGAGGTACCATTGATTTTCATAGGGAGTCAGGAGCAAGTACCAATGCTACAGATGCACTGCATGTGTCAGGATTGGGTATGAACCTAATTTAAGTATCTCAACTATAGGATAAGGGATATGATGTCTACTTCGTAGGGAAGAAGTTGTTTGTCAAACACTCGAGCTGGAAGAGGCTAAAACAAATTGGTTCGAAGAAATAGGTTGTACAAGTTCAAGCTTGATTCTCCAATGGCACTAGTAGGCAGTGGGAAGGAACTGTAATATTCCCAATTAGCTTTGCTAATTGGAATATTTCATTTTTGCTTTATTTTGCCGCTTTAGCTAGAAATAATAAATAAAGTGAGAAATAAGAGGGGTCACCTCACTTTAGTCACCTCACTTTATAAATAAAGTGTTCTTTTCCTAGTTGATCGACGTTATAACTTAGAGAGGGGGCCTTGGGGGTCCACATGAGTATGATGGGGAGGCATCAGGCTGACCCAAGGTAAACTGCGCAGGTCAAAGGAGAGTAAGGACGCAGTTAAGTTTTGGAGGGAGTTTGGCATTATAAAAGGAGGGGTTCCCACCTCATTTGGGCATCCATGATTTGATATTATTATTGAGAGCTAGACTTCTGTCTGCTTCAGCACGCCGATTGTTTAGTCGGTCTGCAGCACTGTTTAGTGCAACCGAGTGTCTCCGGTCGGAGATCTCACCCTTAGCCTCGGGGGACTTCGAGTGCCTGCCCTGGTAAGGTTATTTCTGGTTTCACCCTTAGCTTCGGGGGACTTCGAGTGCCCGCCCTAGTAAGGTTATTTCTTGAGTAACACCCTTCAGTTTCAGTGGGAATTGACAGCATTTTCAGGTGGAGATTTGGCGAGGAAGAAGCCCTCTTGTGGCTGCGCAGATCTGAGAAGGAAAAACGCTGTTCCAGGAGGAGGAAGGACGCAGATCAGTCTTGGAGTGAGGACGTTGTTCCATCAGGAAGAGGAGGACGCAGATCTGAAGGCACATTGATAGATCCAGCCTTGGAGACTGTAGATCTGAGCAGATATTTGCAGATCTGGTTCTGTAGGTTGCAGATCAGGAGAGATAGCATTAGATCCAGCTTGGGAGATTGCAGATCTGAGGAGATATTGGCAGATCCAGCCTAGATCTGAAGAGATAACATCAGATCCAGCCTTGGGGGTTGCAGATCTGAAGAGATATTATCAAATCCAGCATAGATCTGAGGTGATAGCAGT
>CM076578.1:1422058233-1422148306 GCA_034641835.2 Pinus albicaulis
TTCCCTGGGAGAGACTGCGCAGCACCTACGTAGTTGAAGCTGCCCTTGCACTGCGCAACTGCTGCCCTCTCTGCTGTTGCTGCTCCTGCTTCTCTGCATTGCCTCTAGAAGTTGTTCTCTGCCTCTTGCTGATTCTAGGCACTGGGATCAGACCATCCCCTTTGCCTAAACTCTCCTCTCTGCCACTGAAACACTTCTGAGAATTCTTAGCAAACCCTACCCTAGAATCTCAGCTTAGCTTGAGCGCTCTGCCTCTGTGTGCATTTACAAATGACCCCAAGCCTTTCCTTTATACTTTTCTCATTGGGAAACCAACGGCCATGATCAGATCTTGAATCAATGGCTAAGATTAACAGAAAGCTTGATCCGTGTGACTTAAGACAATTTCATCACATGTTTAATTAAATTAACTTTAATTATTTAATTTTCCTAAGTTTAGACTTAGGAAATACATTAAAATAATTAATTAATTAAAAATCTCCCAAACCAGATGAAATTACCAAAATCCCTTTCTGGGTCTTGTAGATCATGTGTACTCTAGTTACTCCACAAATTTTGGGAGCTAGAGCACATCCGATGTTACCCCCACTACACAAAATCTCAATACTCTCAGCACGGAGTGTGCTCTAGCAATACATCACACCATGTATTACAAGATTTTGGGCACTGGTTTCTGTGTTGTTGATACTAGGCCTGCAGCCCTTCAACACTACACCGTTGCTGCCATTCTGTACTTCTGCCTATGACGTGGGCACCACCACTGCCACATCTGTAATGCAGCTCCCTCTCAAACTGCTGCATCCGTGTTGCCACCTGTTGCACTGCACTTCGGTTGCTGAGAGAAACAACTGAATCTCCTGCCCAATCTTTGACAGACAAGTCAATTGAGCTACATCTACATCACGGAAGCTCCATCGGCTACTGATTTGTGATGTCATCTGAAGGATGATACACGGCTATAGCTCTGCACTGCGTAGGCAGACTCCCTCTGCACTATTGAAGTCACATCAACCCTTTGTGTTGAAATCTCTCACGCTGGTGCTACACTGCATTGTCCTCCTGAAGCCTCCACATTGTTGCAGCTCTGCTCTGCGTTGCTGAAGTCACATCAACCCCTACGTTGTTGCTGCATCTGCACTAAGTTGCTCCTTCCAGCCTTCAAATCTGCCTTTGCTTCATCTGTGATCTATGTACCCACTGCTCCACTTGTCCCGCTACTGTCTTAAGGCTCCCGTAGCTCAGATGTGATCCAAGAGATGAGTTGCTCAAGGAACCCGCCCCACTCTATAGCTGATCTACAAATCCATGTCATCCCACTTTCGTGGTTCATGAGCGCTCATGGCTGCATCATCTTCTGAGCCGTCATCCGTCGCAACAGCCTTGGAAGAAGAAGCCTCCTTGTCCTTTTTCTTCTGAGGAAAATTGCTGGCGAAATGTCCTAGTTCGCCACACTAGAAGCACTTGATCTTTGATGGATCCCGCTTCTTCTTTCCCTGCTACTTCTTTGATGCCAAGGCAACATCTTCTTCATCTTCCTTCTTCACCTTACTCGATCCTATGTTGTACTGCTTCTTGGTGAATCTGCAGAGTTCTTCTTGACGCATGATTGCCCACAAGTTGTCCCAGTCGGGAAGGTCTGCTTTGCCCAAGATACTTTGGACAAAGGTTTCCTACTCATCTGTGACCGCATTGAGAGCAGTCTTGACCATCACATCATCCTCCACCTTTGCACCCGTGGCATTCAACTGGTCTCTGATCGACTGTAATCTGAAGAGAAAATGTTCCATGTCTTCCCCGTTGGTCATCATGAATGACCGCATCTGAGTCTCCAGAAGCATCTTACTCTGGACAGACTTCCCCTCATATAGGTTTGTTAAGGTCTTCCACATCTCATTAGCTGTCTTCTTCTCAGCTATGTGTGGGACAACATGGTCCTTAACTCCATCCATTATCAGCCGCTTGGCATGTCAAGCAGCTTCAGTATGTTTCCTCAGGAGATCTTCATCGGTCAGCATGGCCAGAACTCGTTCTGCATGGTCTCTTAGATGATATGCCTCTAGGACTATCAAGATTCTAGCCTTCCAAAATGCAAAGTTGGATAGGCTATCCAATCTATCTTGATCACACAGTCCATGAGGAGCCATCTGCTCAGAAATTTGTCGGAGCTCCTCTTCTCTCTGCTAGAGATCTGGATCTAGGGTCCTTTGCGAAATGGGCACCCTTTGCTTCCTCTGACAACTAATTTCCCTCCTTGGAAATCTGCCAAATCAACAATGATTCAACTCTCTTCAACCCTTTGATCGATCTGCAAGTTTCTTTGGCTAGAAACTCTCTAAGAAGTTGATCTCCTTCTGCTCTTTCTCACTAGTTCGTAGGCTAAAATTTTGAAAACTTCAAGAATTTAACCCCACCAGCACCTTCTGAAGTTCTGCAGCTCTGCTTCAGGCATTTCTGGATCTGAAAGCTTCAGATCTATGTCACCCTGGCTAGCTTTAGAAAATCCCAGTGTTGTCTCTGCGCTGCCTCTGCGCATTAAGTGCGTGGGCCTGTTGGGAGACAGCGTAAGACTACGTCACCCTGCCCTCTGCGTAACTCTGCTATCTCTGAAATTGCATTGTCCCTTTAGATCTGCCCTTCTATTGCTGCTGCTTTCTGCAACAAGATCCTTCAATCTCCTGCTGGTGACCCTCCTAGATCTGCAATTCCTTTGATACCATGTGAAAATTTCTGAATGTTACTTATGCAGAAATCTATTGTTAGATCTGGTTATGCTCTTCCTACTTAATTAAGTTATTAAGCTGAAAATTCAGATTAATATCGAAGCAAAACACATAACACACTTTCACCAATTCAGATCTAGAAACAGTACATGCACACATAGACAAAGTGACACAAATATTTTCTTGAAAATAGTCCCCAGAAAAATCCAATGCGAGAAAATCGGTCTGCTGGTTGTTGGAGGGTTTTATTATTAAGAGTTTTCTGAATACAGCAAATCTGGGTTCCAGATCTGGAAAACCCGACAGAGAAAATATAGATCTGCACCTCACCTGTTGTTCTGAAGCCAAAATATTAACTGATCCACACCCTCAAACGGGATTTACAGGACCCAACTAGATCTTGACCCTAGAAACCCCAACGCTGCCCCTAAAGCCCCTATGTCATCCTCTGCGTCGCACCGTGCTGGCTTGGAGAGCGTTGTGTAACCCCAGACTGGGTGACGCAGACCCTACGTTGCCCCTGTGTCATCCTCTGCGTCGCACCATGCTGGCTTGGAGAGCGTTGTGTAACCCCAGACTGGGTGACACAGACCCTATGTTGCCCCTGAGGATCTCTGCGTAACCCCTGAGGGTCTCCTGCTGCCTAATGCTGTCGTGGGAGAGACTGCACAGCACCTGCATAGCTGAAATTGCCCCTACGTTGTGCAACTGCTTCCCTCTCTACTATTGCTACTCCTGCTTCTCTGCGCTGCCTCTGGAAGCTGCTCTCTGCCTCTTGCTGATTCTAGGCACTGGGATCAGACCATCCCCTTTGCCTAAACTCCCCTCTCTGCCGCTGAAACATTTATGAGAATTCTTAGCAAACCCTGCCCTAGAATCTCAACTTAGCTTCAGTGCTCTGCCTCTATGTGTGTTTACAAATGACCCCAAGCCTTTCCTTTATACTTTTCTCATTGGGGAACCAACGGCCATGATCAGACCTTGAATCAATGGCTAAGATTAAAAGAAAGTTTGAGACAATTTCATCAGATGTTTAATTTGATTAACTTTAATTATTCAATTTTCCTAAGTTTAGACTTATGAAATACATTAAAAAAATTAATTAATTAAATATCTCCCAAACCAGATGAAATTTCCCAAATCCCTTTCTAGGTCTTGTAGATCATGTGTACTCTAATCCCTCCACAAATTTTGGGAGCTAGAGCACATCTGATGCTACCCCCACTACAAAAAATCTTAACACTGGCTTCGCCGCTCATGCAAAGAAGAAGAACCATGGTGGCTCGAGAAATCAAAACCATGGTAGAGCAGGGCCCAAAGGAAGGAAGGGAAGATGTTACACTTGTAACAAGACTAGTCACTATGCAAGAGAGTGCCCCAATAGAAGGGACTCTCCCAGGGATGATGACAACAACAACTACAGGGGGAATGGCAATCAAAGGAACAACAGGGTCAAAGGAAAAAGGAAGGCTCCCTCTGATCATGGTGGAAATGGGCAACCTTTCAAGAAGTCAAGAAATTCCAGGTATGATGAGTCTAATGTTGTTGATAATAAGAATAATGAATATATTCTTGACTCTACCCTCTCTGTTGCATCTCCTCCCGACACCCTAGATGTCTGGTTGATTGATAGTGGTGCTTCAAGGCACCTCACTGGTTATAAAGAAGCCCTCTCTGATTTGATTGAGAAGGATACTAATTTAGAAATTATCCTTGGAAATAATGCCACCTATCCCGTGAAAGGGACAGGGACTATGACCCTTCATCTATCTCAAGGTCAAGTCCTCCACTTACAAGATGTGTTGTACGTACCTGATTTGAAGAAGAACCTTGTGTCTATTTTGGCAATGGAAGACAAAGGATTCAATGTGGCATTTGTCGATGGAAAGGTACGCATCTGGAAGAAGAACTTCAAAGAAGCTCTTACTATTGGTTTTAGAGTTGATACACTCTACCAGGTTGGAGGAAGTCCATTGGGGGCTATGTCATGTCTCTTCAATCTAAGTTATGGCACCGGAGGTTTGCACACCTTCACTACAAAGCCCTTCCCGAAGCAAGGAAGATGGTGACAGGGATGCTCGAGTCTAAAGACGATCATGAAGGTATAAGTCAAGGTTGTGCTGAAGGGAAGCATACAAGGGGACCATTCCCCTCAAGTGTCACAAAGACATCTGATATCTTGCAATTGATTCATTCTAATTTATCTGGTATGCTACCGGTAACATCCTTGGGGGATGTTCCTATTACATGACTTTTACAGATGACTTCTCCCACAAGACCTAGATATATTTCTTGAAGAAAAAGGACAAAGCATTCAAATGGTTTTGTACCTTCAAGGCCTTGGTGGAAAATCAAATCGAGAATAGAATCAAAATTTTGAGGACCGACAATGGGACCGAGTATGAGTCAAATGAATTCAATGACTTTTGGAGGGAAGCTGGCATTAAGAGGGAGACCACAATTGTGTCTACTCCTAAGCAAAATGGTGTTGTTGAAAGAAAGTACAGGACCATTGTGGAAGCTGCCCGTGCCATGCTATATGACCAAGGTCTTCTGAAGTTTCTATGGGTAGAAGCTGCGAACATTGATGTGTATGTTCAAAATAGATGCCCGCATTCTGCATTGGACTCCAAGACTCCTAAAGAAGTCTTCTCTGGTAAGAAACCCGATGTTTCTCATTTTAGAGTTTTTGGTAGTCCTGTTTACTATCATGTGCCGAAAGAGAAGAGAAGCAAGTTGGATGCTTCTGGAAAGAAGGGAATGTTTGTGGGCTACAGTGAAACTTCGAAGGCATATAGAATCCATGTGCCTGATCAAAGAGAAGTGGAGATATGCCTCGATGTCACCTTCGATGAAGATGTTGCCCTCAAGAAAGTAAGAAATCTTCCTAGCTGAAAGGAAGACAAAGAAAAAGAAGAAGCTGGAATGCAGGAAGAACTGAAGCATGAACCTATGCCCGATGTTGAAGGACCGATGGATCCTACTGATCCACCTCCTTCTAATAAAAGGAAACCCTCATGGCTCAGGAGATGTCGAGAGACATATTGCCCCAAGGGGGACATTTCTTGAAAGCAAGAAGCCGAATAGGTACCAAGGGTACCTAGCAGCCATGAGTACAATTGTACAATCTGAGCCTGGATCATTTGAAGAAGTCGTAAAGCATCAAGTTTGGAAGGATGATATGCACGAAGAATATGAGTCCATTATGAAAAATGATGTCTGGGAAGTGGTCCCGAGATCGGAGGACAAATCTGTTGTCACCTCGAAATGGCTCTTCAAGATCAAGCATGGAGTCGATGGAAGTGCTGAAAAGTACAAGGCGAGATTTTTTGCCCGAGGCTTCTCTCAAAAGAAGGCATAGATTATGTTGATATATTTGCACCTGTCGCCCACTATACCACCATTTGATCTATCATTGCCCTTGCTGCAACGCAAGGATGGAGACTCCATCAGATGGATGTGAAGACTTCCTTTCTGCATGATTCAATAAAGGAAGAGGTTTATGTGGAGCAACCTTTGGGGTTCAAAGTCCAAGATTGGGACACCTATGTATGGAGGTTGAAGAAAGCCCTCTATGGGTTGAAGCAAGCCCCCAGGGCTTGGTATGAGAGGATAGATAGCTACTTGATGAAGTTGGGCTTCACTAGAAGTAATGCTGATCCAAACCTTAATTTTAAGGTTGATAAAGAAAGGCCTCTCATTCTAGTTCTCTATGTGGACGATCTCTTCCTAACAGGTGCTGACCCTCTCATTCATCAATGTAAGAGGGAGTTAGCTTTCAAGTTTGAGATGAAAGACTTAAGACCGATGCACTATTTCCTAGGCTTGGAGGTCTGGCAAAGGCCAGGCGATATTTTCCTTTCTCAAGGAGAATATGTCGTGAAGCTACTGGAGAGATTTGGTATGGTGGACTGTAAGTCTGTGTCGACACCGATGGAACTCAACTTTAAGAAGTTGAGTGGAAGCGCTGCTGGGCCCGAGCTGGGAAATCCCACTGAGTATCGACAACTCGTAGGGGCCCTGATGTTCTTAGTGAACTCCCGTCCGGACGTATGTTTTGCAGTGAACACTTTGAATCAACATATGGTTGAGCCTCATCACATTCACTGGATTGGTGCCAAGAATTTATTGAGATATCTTCGGGGCACAATCAACCATGGGCTGAGATACACTGTCGGGAGTTTGAGACCCCATAGATATACTAATGTCGATTGGGCAGGCAATGTATTGGATCGTAACAGCACATCTGGATGTTTCTTCACCCTGGGTTCTGCTTTGATCTCTTGGATGAGCAGGAAGCAAAAATCGGTTGCTTTGAGCACCGCTAAGGCTGAATACATTGCAACGAGTATGGCCTGTTGTGACGCTGTTTGGTTGAAAAATCTCTTCAGTGAGTTGTTTGGACATGTGCTAGATACCACCATTATCCTTTGTGATAACCAGAGTGGGATTCGTCTTTCTCGGAATCTCGAGTTCCACGATTGATCCAAGCATATTGATATTAAGTACCACTTTGTCTAGGACATGGTACAACGAGGCACCGTAAGGCTGGATCACATAGGAACTAATGAGCAGGTCGCAGATATTCTCACGAACCCCCTGGGGAAGGTCAAGTTCCTAACCTTTTGTGAGAAGCTTGGAATCGTGGAAAGACCCTATTGTGAGGGTCTTGCTTGAGTTGGACTATGAGCTCTGGGAGCTCAAGGGGGCTTGGAGATAGCTTCCTGGAGCTATAAGCACACATGGGGCTAGGCTTGCAGAACCTTGTTGTGCTTCTGCCCCACCGTTATGATGTTTGAGTTGGTTCAGCTTCTCTTTTATCTATGCCCCGCATGCATCCTACCCATGGAGTTTTGGACTCATGAGAAGTACCTCTCATTTGGCCAATGAGGTGGGAAATGTGGATAGAGACCAATAGCTAGACCGATGGATGCATCGGAGATTGTCGTACTCTCTATGTCTAGGATGGCATGTGTCCAACACCTTGATCTGGGATTGAAGTCTAAGTCATCGATTCAGAAGAGAAGGTGCACGTGATTCCTAAGTGAGCCACCGTTGATCGGGTTGGTATTGTTGTAGTGGAGATTTGGGTTGATGTTTAAGGCCATCAAGACTTGCAGAAGCCGAGAAACCACAGTTGCATGTTACTGAGTTGAGTCGCCTTTCAGTCATCAAACATATTCGTTGGACCGTGGTCAAGTTGGACTATACCATTGGGAAGAGCAAGTGGAGGTAAGGATAGAGTCGCATTCTTCAAGAGTCGTGTGTGGACTCATGTGGAAGGTTGCAGGTCGGCTACTAAATGTGGTTGTAGAGGACACGAGAAGTTGTTGGTAGAGAATCAATCGTTGAGTGTAGAACGAGATTAGCTCGCTGATCAAGTGAATTAATCAAGGAATCGATTGAAAGAGTAAGCCATCGATAGTGGAGGATTAAGTCACCATGAGTCGTCGAAGGATAGGCGAAAGAACTGACAGCCACAAGTCACCACTACTATTAAAAAATTTTGCAGTGTCCCAACAGCAAGCACAGCCTCTGAGCAGCCTTGAGCAATGTGCAAGAGGTCCCAGACAACACCGAAATGTTTTGGCCAGGGAGTTGGAAGCTCCAGGAAGCCCCAGGAAGGCAGCAAATAGAAACCTTGGGTAGCGGGAAACAACGAATCCAGGCAGCGGGTAGCTAGTTTGAGCTACAAATGAGATTGATCGGGATGGTCAAAGATGGTTGGGATAGTGATTGAAACTCTAAGCGTGAAACTTTGAGTGAGAGGGTCGAGAAGGCCTTTGATTTTGAGCCTTTGAGGATGTAGTAGGCTCAGAGGGAGAAGTCATAGTCAGGATGGCCATGCAAGGAAGTCATGGTTGGGATGGCCATGCAGGATGCTCAAGAGCAGGAGGCTTCTAGTAGAATGATTTTCAGCTCAAGATCCAAGTTTGGTAGCAGACAGGGTTCTTTGTCAAAAGAGAGCAGCTACTATGGATGTGAGAAGCTTGGAGACAAATCTAGGTTATGGAAGTACCTTCCTCGCTAAGAGGGAGTGTTGGATTTTGTATCCCGAAAGGTCTTCCACATCGACTTGGTGTCTTAGCCTATGGAAGATGTTTGATTGCCTCTCAAGATTAATATAAAGTGTTTTTATAAAGTGTACTTTTATATTTAATGATAAAAAAAGGGACTTTATAATGTTGAGTCACTTAAGTGATTTAAGTGACCTCAACAAGAGCGAGAGTTTAAGACGTGACAGTTGATCTTAAATGATCAAGATTAGATCTTGACCCTCAATCACTTTTGAGATCTAGGGTTAGGGTTTTTAGTCATTGAGTTATAAAAGGAGTTCTAATAGAGAGGTGAAAACAACAACCTTGGCACACTCGTAGGTCGGGCAGGAGCCTGAGGAAAGGGTGCAAGGGGAAGTTAGGGGAGCAACATGTGGCTACTCCAACTGTTTGTATTTCCTGTGAGGCGCCATTTCCTTGGTACGAGAGCCCAATTTCATAATAGAACAAGTTGTTGGTTTTCCCTGAGTTTAGGGTTTTCCAAGGTACATCCTGTGTTCAATGTGAATGATTTCTATGTGTGTTTTTTGTTGTGCATTTACGTTAATAACCTAGTTGTGCATTAATTAATGAATCTAAGTATGGGTTTGTTCGAGATTATTGTCGGATGCCAGGATACGAAAAGTTAATAGGCATTGTTATTTTCATATAACTTTAGTAGAGCTCTATATATTGCTTTAGTTGTTTTTAATCTGGCAACATGAGGGATCAAATGATCCTTTATGGAATCCATCAATATTCTTTTGGCCTTGGCCCCATTCTTCTTATACTTGGACTTTTCTTCAGCACCCTCTAGTTCTGGAATGTCTTTCTCCACATGATCTAGAAGATCATTTTCTTCCAAGATATGGAGTATTCTTGTGTTCCAAGATCTATAATTTATGGCGCCTTCCAACCTGTCTTCAATTCTAAGATTTCTTGGGTTGATTTAGTGGTTGCTCTCTCTTGCTTGTCTCTAGTCTTAAAGATGCTCTCTCTCACTTGTCTCTTGTCTTAAAGTTGCTCTCTTAACAACCTTGCTCTGATACCATGTTGGTTTTTCAACAATAGTGCACAGTAGAATCTAATCTTCTAACTTTGATAATTAATTCCAATGATTTATCAAATTTGTAGAAAATTCTGTTTCCCACCCCGGTTTTCAGTTTTCGCCTTATTACTCCAAAATAGTTAAATGCCCTTTCCCATAACCATACATTCAACAACTGGAAAAATAAATTTTGCTGAAAACACAAATTCTGGAAATTTTTCAGAATGCTGTAAATGCAGAAATGAAATAACAGCAGTAACAAACAGTCATTCAACACATCATAACTCAGAAATTTTTGGTCAAGGTGACCCTGGAAAAACCCCCTACAACTCTTGGGGAAAACCAGTTCGAAAGCTCCTTCTTATTTCTGGAAAAATGCTTTTTACAGTGAGAGAAATATTCAGCAAAAAAATCAGCAAGTAAACTTATACAACTTATCTCGCTTTCCGTGCTTAACCACCGCCTCGGAACATGTGCAAAAAGAAACGTAAAACAAAGAATAGTCGTCGTACGGATTTCCTCGTTTCGTGCCCAAAAATCCGCAATAAATGCAATGTACAAACACCGAAATCCGTGCCAAAATAGCAATAAATGCCGATGTACTGACTCGAATTCTCAGGCTAAAAAAGACGTTAGAATCCATTGCATCGAATTTGCCAGTTGTATAATCCAGATAAATACTGTTGTACGGCCATTAAATTGTGGTTAACCAAATGTAGCCTTTTGTTTTCTCGGAATTGTGGTTGAATCCGGCCAGGGGATATTCTGAAATTCAGGCTGTGCTGGCCGTTTGTACCTGCCTTCTGTGAAAATCGTGCCAAAGTCCGCCTTGGAATGTGTGCCAAACTCGCTCAGACGGACTTGCCGAACCGCGCTCTTGGAATGTGTGCCAAGCCGCTCGTCTCCTTCTCCTCACCGGCCGCGTAAATCTCCTCCTTCTCCCAATCTGCTCATGAAAGAAATGAATGACCTTTTCCTCCTTTTCCTCCTTTAACCTAACCCTAAGTGACTTTTGGGGAATCCCTAAATCCAATGGCTGAGATAGATTGAGATCTAGGGCTGAGATTAAATGCTCATTTAAATCTCACTTTCTATTTTTTAATTCACCCCACTTAATAAAGACCCACTTAGTCATTTATTTCCAAAGTCACTTTTTCCTTTCTAATTTTACATTGACTTTATTAAAAGTCACTTTAAAATTAGACTTTAGTAACTTTATCACTTAAAGTCACTTTTAAATTAGATTTGATTTTATAACTTTATAAAGTCACTTTAGTAACTTTATCACTTAAAGTCACTTTAAAATTAGATTTGACTTTATAAAAATTATAAAGTCACTTTAGGAGAAAATTTAAATTCTTTTGGACACTTTTCCCTAGGCCAAAGATCAAAGCCTTAGGGAACCACCTGTCCTCCGGTACCAAATTTCAACACTCCCTCTTACCGAGGAAGGTGTTCTTCACCACACCCATCTTGTCTCTGAAGTAGACATGCTTGCCCCGTGGTAAGGCTTTGGTAAGAATATCTGCAACCTGCTCATCAGTGGGAATATACTCAAGCTTCACAGCTCCCTTCTGAACATAGTCTCCGATGAAATGATATTTGATCCCGATATGCTTTGACCTGTCATGAAATACTGGATTCTCCGTGAGTTTAATGCAACTCTGATTATCACAGTAAATCACTGAAGGTCTCAACGGCTGACCAAATAAGCCAAACAACATCTTGCGAAGCCAGATGGCCTCACAACTAGCTAGACTAGCTGCCATATACTCTGCTTTCGCTGAACTCAATGCTACTGACTGCTGCTTCCGGCTGAACCATGACACCACTGCCGAACCCAACCCAAAACAGCACCCTGAAGTGCTCTTCCTATCAGAAGCACAACCTGCCCAATCAGAATCAGTGTAACCTGCCAATCTCACTCCATCCCCCGGCCTGTAGTCCAGACCATAATCCACTGTCCCCTGCAAGTACCGCAAAATGTGTTTTGCAGCCACCCAGTGAACCTTCCTAGGCTCACACATAAACTGACTCATCGTGTTGACTGCAAAACAAATATCTCGTCTAGTGTTCACCAAATACATCAAGGAACCAATCAGCTGTCTGTACAATGTGGGATCCACCAACTCGGAATCCGAAGCATGAAGCTTCTTCCATTTGGTGATCATCGGTGTTGACATGGGTCTACAATCCTCCATGTGGAATCTGCCAAGGATGTCCACAATATACTTCCCCTGTCCCAGGAAGAAATGCCCCTCCTCCTGCCACACCTCCAAACCCAAAAGTAATGCATCAAGCCGATGTCCTTCATCTCAAACTCCGCCGCAAGATCTCTCTTGCAGTGCTCTATGAGTCTCTCTGCACCTGTAATGACTAAGTCATCCACATACAGCACCAGAATGAGAGGCTCCTCACCTATCACAATATAGTAAAGGTTCGGATCTGCCTCACTTTTTGTGAAACCCATCTTCTGCAAGTAAGTATCTATCCTGGAGTACCAAGCTCTGGGAGCTTGCTTCAGGCCATAAAGGGCCTTCTTCAGTCTGCACACATGGGACTCCTTCCCATGCACCTCAAAGCCCCGTGGCTGCTCAATGTACACCTCCTCTTGTATGAAGCCATTGAGAAATGCGGTCTTCACATCCATCTGGTGGATCTTCCAACCCATCTCTGCTGCTATCGATATAATGGAGCGGATCAAAGTATATCGAGCCACGAGAGCGAAGGTCTCCTCATAATCAACTCCCTCTACCTGGGAGAACCCTCTAGCCACAAACCTCGCTTTGAATTTCTCAATGCTGCCATCTGCAGCATGCTTTACCTTGTAAAGCCATCTGGAAGTAACCACGGATTTGCCCTCAGGCCTCGGCACTACCTCCCAAACATCATTCTTCATGATAGAAGAATACTCCTCCTGCATGGCCTCTCTCCAGACCTGCTGGCTAGCTGCCTCCTCATAGCTAGAAGGCTCAGAGTCAAGGATGCCGGTAGCCATTGCCATATAGCTACAAAACCTCTCAGGTGGTCTGCTCTCTCTGACCGGCCTCTTAGGCTCAGCAACAGATGTGGCATCTCTCAAGGTGTCCTGAAGCCACTTGGGCTTCCTCTTCCCTGAGCACACTTCTCTCGCCGGAGAATAAAACTCCTCCTCCTCAACATCAGGAGCCTGAACTCCTGACTGTCTGTCTGCTGTCCTCCTGCCTGCACCTGAACCTGTAGATGCTGAGGTATCGTGTGAACTGTCCATCAGTGGACTCCCCAGTGAACTGCTCTGTGGACTGCTCTGCGTGCTGCCCATAGCTCCACCCCTCTGACTCTGCGAGCCACTCCCCACTGACGGACCTGACATCGTCATAGATGTACCTCCGAATCCTCCTGATCCCTGCCCACTGGATCCCTGCGACTGACTCAACTGCTGCTGAGGGTCTGGCTGATCCAGATACTCTAACTCCCGTGACCTCCTAAAGGCCCTGTCCTCCTCGAACTTTACATCCCGCCTGACAACAACTTTCCTCTGCGCAGGAATGTAAATCCGAAAGGCCTTGGAGGTCTCACCGTAGCCCACAAAGATACCCTTCTCTGCGGTGGGCTCTAGTTTGGTCCTCTTCTCCTTGGGTATGTAGGAGTATGTCATGCACCCAAAGATACGAAGATGACCCATATCGGGCTTCTTCCCAGAAAAAGCCTCCTCCGGAGTCATGTGCCCCAAGGCACGATGCGGACTCCTGTTCTGCAAGTAAACAGCTGTGTTGCAGGCCTCTGCCCACAAAAACAATGGCAACCCCCGATCATGTAACATGGCTTTGGCAGCCCCTCCGATGGATCTGTTCTTCCTCTCCGCAACCCCGTTCTGCTGGGGGTTGTAAGGAACAGTGAGCTCCCTCCTAATGCCTGCCTCCGCACAATAGTCAACAAACTCTCCAAGGGTGTACTCTCCATTGTCCGACCTCAGGGACTTGATCTTCCGACCTGTCTGTGTCTCCACAAGAGCTCTGAACTCCTGAAACCGCTTGAAGACCTCACTCTTGGTCTTCAAGAAATAAATCCAGGTCCTCCTGGAGTGATCATCAATGAATAAAACATAATACTCATATCCACTCAAGGAAACATGAGACATCCGACCACTCACATCGGAATGAATCAAATCAAGTATCCCAGTCGCTCTGCTGTCACTGCTGGGAAAAAGGGATTTGGCAAACTTGCCCATCGCACATCCTCTGCAAGTATCAAAGTGATCAGTACTGAAATCTGGCACACCTGTAGTGATCTCCCGCAAAGTCCTCAAGGCCCCATGATGCATGTGCCCCATCCTGCGGTGCCAAATCTCACACTGCTCAGAACTGCTAGCTCTGCTGTCGGTACTACTGCTCAATGCCAAAAGGGACTGAAATGCAAACTTGTACACCTTTGCATGGCGTACACCTATCACTCTAGCTGAATCAGCTGGAGTGCCCTTGGGATACATCAACACCTGTCCTCCCCTGAACAGTACCTCATATCCTCTATCCTCCAAAGCTGAGACGGATATGAGGTTCTTCCTCATCCCTGGCACATAAAGAACATCTCACACCTTCAAGGGAGGTTTGGACTCCCTCTAAAATGTCAATGTTCCCACACCGACTGCTCTAACAACTCTGTCATCACCGAGTACTACCTCTACATCAGTGCCACTCTCTGAAAGCTCTGAGAAGTACTCACGGACTCCTGTCATGTGACGTGAAGCCCCACTGTCCACATACCAGATACCCAAAGATGCTCCGCTAATCGAGGGAAATGCATGCTCCCTCTGAACCTCTATGGCAGATAATCCTGCATTAGAAGACTCACACGCAATGAACCCAAACTCCCGGTCAAAGCGATCTGCAAAGTCCTCAACTTCTGCTGAAGCTGCCATGCTCTGGTTCTTCCCCTTCTTCTTCTTCTTCTCCGGACACACAACTGCATAGTGTCCCATCTTCTGACAATTCCAACACTTCACTTTGGAATAGTCCTTCTGTGAGTTATCCTGTTTACCCTTACCTTTGCCTTTGCCCCCACCATTGCTTGTGGAAGCCTGCTTCTTCCCTTTGCCTTTCTTGCGTCCTGCCAACAGTGCTACATCCTCATCTTGCTCAACTGGCTTGGCTGCCCCAAGCTGACCTTTCCTGATCTCTGTCTGAATGCAATCATCCCAAAACCTCTCCCATGTGGGAAGGGTCTCACGTGCACAAACTCCATTAGCAAAGTTCATCCATGAACGGGGGAGGCCATTCACTGCAATCCGCACCAACTCAGTGGGTGGAATGGCCTCTCCAATCGCTGCCAACTCATCTCTCACATTAGTAATCTTTGTGAGATATCCAGCTGCACTATCATTTCCCATCTTAATGGTCTTCAGCTTCTCCTTCAGGACCATTTTCCAGTTCTCATTGGTACTCTGGTAGAGATTGGACAATGTTGTCCACATCTCATGAGCATTTCTCTTCCCTCTCACATGAGGAATGCAATGGTCTTTGATTCCGTCTAGAATCAGCCTCTTACCCTTGTTGTTCTTTTTATTATATGCTGCCAACTGAGTAGCATCAGTAGGCACATTCACAGGGTTCTGTGTGGTATGTACCACAATGTCCCAGACTTCTGCCTCCTCAAAGATACTCTGCATTCTCTCCTTCCAAATGCTGTAGTTGGAATGCCCATCCAACCTATCCTCCACCTCGCTCCTGCATGACATCCGCCGTCCCAAAACTCAGCAGCACTCGCTCGTGGTAAAGATAAAACTCCGTTGTAAAAAATTAAATTTATTGAATTTCTTCGAAAGAAAACAGCAGCTGTAATTTTTTCCTTGCTATCCCAAATCGCCCTTCTTCAAAGACTCAAGCTCTCGATACCATGTAGAAAATTGCTTTCCTTAATTTTGCCCGCCGCCTTATTACTCCAAAATAGTTAAATGCCCTTTTCCATAACCATACATTCAACAACTGGAAAAATAAATTTTGCTGAAAACACAAATTCTGGAAATTTTTCAGAATGCTGTAAATGCAGAAATAAAATAACAGCAATAACAAACAGTCATTCAACACATCATAACTCAGAAATTTTTGGTCAAGGTGACCCTGGAAAAACCCCCTACAACTCTTGGGGAAAACCAGTTCGAAAGCTCCTTCTTATTTCTGGAAAAATGCTTTTTACAGTGAGAGAAATATTCAGCGAAAAATCAGCAAGTAAACTTATACAACTTATCTCGTTTTCCGTGCTTAACCACCGCCTCGGAAAATGTGCAAACAGCAAAACAGGAACAGCAATAAATGCTGTACGGATTTCCTCGTTTTTCGTGCCCAAAAATCTGCAATAAATGCAAACAGATACCACTCCTAAATCATAAGCAAACAAGAATAAACGTCATTGCATTTGACTAAATTCGTGCTAAAAGATGTAAATAGAATTTGTTGTATTGGGACCGCTTCATTTCTCGCGGCACCAAGATAAATGACTTGTTGTACGCCCCGCTCAAATTGTATAAATCAAATGTGCCTTTGTCGCTTTCGAAATCAGGTTTGTAAATCAATGCATTTACTTTGAAATCGTGCTGTATACGCGTCAGACGCTTTCAGAAAATCGTGCTGTAACCGCCTTGAATAAAGCAACTTCGTCAGATGGATTTACTTGTCGTCATTTTGGAATGTGTGCCAAGCTGCTGTCTCCTTCTCCTCACTGCCCAGAAATCTCCCTTGCTCTCTTTCTCCTTCTCCCAATCTGCTCATGAAAGAATGAATGACCTTTTCCTCCTTTTCCTCCTTTAACCTAACCCTAAGTGACTTTTGGGGAATCCCTAAATCCAATGGCTGAGATAGATTGAGATCTAGGGCCGAGATTAAATGCTCATTTAAATCTCACTTTCTATTTTTTAATTCACCCCACTTTAATAAAGACCCACTTAGTCTTTTATTTCCAAAGTCACTTTTTCCTTTCTAATTTTATATTGACTTTATTTAAAGTCACTTTAACTTTAGTAACTTTACCACTTAAAGTCACTTTAAAATTAGATTTGACTTTATAACTTTATAAAGTCACTTTAGTAACTTTATCACTTAAGTCACTTTTAAATTAGATTTAACTTTATAAAAAATTATACAGTTACTTTAGGAGAAAAATTAAATTCTTTTGGACACTTTTCCCTAGGCCAAAGATCAAAGCCTTAGGGAACCACCTGTCCTCCGGTACCAAATTTCAACAAAATTAACTTGTCGTATATCACATGTATCATTAAGCAATTATACTTAGAAAATATTCAAAAGTAATATAATAATAGTAGGATCAATAAGAGATCGCCAAACATAATAGAGACAACAAATTTACTCTGGGAAAACCCACTTTGGGGAAAAACCCAACAAGTTTTCTTCTTCGGAGAATCAATTCCTCAAAAGTTAAAATCAAAATCTTTCTAGAAATCAGTGCCCAATCCAAATTCAAATTACCAGTCAAATCCAATCAACTAGGGCTTTAGTCGCTACTCTCTCTTGCTTGACTCTTGTCTTAAAGTTGCTCTTTCTTGCTTGTCTCTTGTCTTAAAGCTACTCTCTTAACAACCTTGCTCTGAAACCATGTTCATTTTTCTATAATAGTGCACATTAGAATATGATATTCTAACTTTGATAATTACTTCCAATGATTTATCAGATTAACTTGTCACATATCACTTGCATCATTAGGCAATTATACTTAGAAAATCTTCAGCAATAATACAATAAAATAGGATCAAATAGAGACAGCCAAGCATAATAGAGACAACAAATTTACCCTTGGAAAACCCACTTGGGGGTCAAACCCAACAACTTTTCTTCTTAGGAGAATCAATTCTCCAAAAGTACAAATCAAAATCTTTTTAGAAATTTGTGCCCAATCCAAATTCAATTTACCAATCAAATCTAGTTAAATGTTTATCAAAAAAAACCTTGAAAAGTCATGTTAGTCAACTTTGGTCAAAGGGGTCAAAGTGCTCGATCAGCACGGTCTTTTAGCTTACGGCCAAAGTGCTCAAAACTGCAATCAAAATCAAAGATTCCTGCGATTAAAATAGTCTACCTTTCACAGTCAAACTTTTCCTAAGATTCAGTCAAACAGCAGCCAAAAGAACTTGGTCAAATAGTGACAAAACAGACTCGGTCAATGTTGGTCAATAGGCAGCTTCTATACTTGGTCAACCTCAAAAATCCTCCTTAACTCGCACGTGTGAATAGAAGAATAAATGATGTTATGCTCCAAATTTATCCAAATGAGGTAGTCAACTTGTTTTTATATTGGTCAATTTAGGTGACTTTTGACCCAAAAGTGACACCCTTTCAAGGTGGGGTCGACTTGTCATCCGGAGACCTACATTAAGCCCAAAAACAACAGATTTAATTTTACATTTTCTGCAATTTCTTTTTGGCCGACTTAGGAGGCCTCTTTGGCATTGGGATACAAAAAAAAAACAACACTCCACACCTAAAAGTGGGAACACAATGATAAAAGAAACTCCCCTACACCTTTAAGTGGGGGGGGGGGAGTAAATTGGTGAGATAATGAAGGTTAATGGTAAACCAGAAACCACCACATTGTTCAATCAAATTAGTTAGTGATCATCCAAAACCACCACATTATTCAAATGAAGATGGTTAGTGGTAAACCAAAAACCACCACACTGTTAAAATCAAATTGGAAAGTGGTCAACCAAAGCCACCACATTGTTCAAGTGATGATGTTTAGTGGTAAACCAGAAGCCACCAATATACATCAAAGATGGTTAGTGGTCAACTAGAAAAACCACCAAATGAAGTGAAGATCGTTAGTGATCAACCAACAAAACCCCCACACACAAAGAATCAACAGCTCTAGTGTTAAAATTGGACAACTAGGTCCAAACTCCATGTTGTGATGCTCAGATTAAGATGCTAATATTTTTGTTGGATTCCTCTTTCGGAGAGGTGTAAAATCCATATAAAATATATCTTAATCCGATGAGCAGAACATTTATTTTGAATTTATTATTTATAATAAATTATATGTGCAGGTCGGCCTTAAGGTTTTACACCCCCAGCAGATGTGTCACACCCCTCAATGATGGATATAAATACAGGAAAAGTTGGAGAGCATTACACAACAACTCAACACACATCTTCTTCTCTCATCTGATTTAGTACGAGCTCCTTGGAGGAAAATTCCAGCTCACATGTGGGAAGAAGAAGGACAAATCTGTACGGCCAAGAGGAAGGACGAATTTCTGCAGCTAGGGTTTTGCAGGAAGTTTGACCAGCGTTGACTTTGGTCAACGCATGGTCCAAAAGGGCTGAAATTTGTTGGAGAATTCGATTTGGGAGGTCGTACATATCAGTACGTAAACCATGGCCGTGCTGGAACATCTTAACTTTCTGTTGTCAGCGTTGGGATTTTTAGCTTTCTGTCGCCCCTGCGTTTTTTGACTTTTTCTCGGGACAAAGTACAGACTTTCCGGGAGGCTGGGACGGGGTTGACCTTGGAGTCGATTTGAGGATTGTTGTGACACATTCTCGGGTTGGCTGATCAAGGAGACTTTGCTAGTTGAAGCATCCTGTTGATCTACGTAACACACCTCACATTTTTTCTCGCTTTCCGGGTTTGTCTTCTATAAGATCCACTGATATGTTCTATCAGCATTTTACTTAACCATTTGTGTGATTGCTGTAATAAAAGTAAAGTTGCATCAAGCATAGAACATCTACAAAAATTTACATGGTATCAGAGCTGAGGTGAAGACAAGCCCTAAGTTTAGCAATCACCATTGGAGGAAATGGGTTCCACAAGTTTTGAATTCAAGGAGAATGACAAGCTGACTGGAAGGGATGACTTCCATGCCTGGAAGATGATATTAGATCTCAAATTGGAAGACCATGATCTCTTGGATCATGTACTGGGTAAGATTCAAGAACCTCCATCCAATGCTACCGCTGCTGCTAAAAACAAGTATAAGAAGGGTCGGGATGAGTCTGTTCAAGCTTACTTTCTGAAATTGACCGAAACAAGGAACAATCTGCTGGCTATTGGGGAGACAATAGCCGATCGTGAGATGGTTCTCACCGCACTTGGAGGACTCCTATATGAATGGCAAGTATTCACTACTACCATTCTCAATAATAATACCATTCCTAACTTTGACGAGCTTCTGTCTAGATGTATGCAAGAAGAAACAAGAATGAAGGAATTCGAAAATGACAGAAATGTTGCCTATGGTGCTCATTCTCGAAAGAATAACTCTGGTGGTCCTAAAGACAAAGGGTTCAATGTAACATTCTCTGATGGAAAGGTGCTCATGTGGAAGAAGAGCTTCAAGGAAGCTATCTCGATTGGTTTTAGAGTTGGCACACTCTACCAGGCTGGAGGAAGTCCGCTGGGAGCAATGACATGTGATACTATCCGACAAACCGAACTATGGCACCGAAGGTTTGGACACCTTCATTACAAGGCCCTTCCCAAAGCAAGGAAGGTGGTGACAGGGATGCCTGACTTTGGAAATAATCATGAAGGTGTATGTAAGGGTTGTGCCGAAGGAAAGCATACAAGGGGACCTTTCCCCTCAAGTGTCACAAAGACATCTGATATTTTGCAACTGGTCCATTCTGATCTATCTGGTATGCTACCCGTGACATCCCTGGGAGGATGTTCTTACTATATGACATTCATTGATGACTTCTCTCGCAAAACCTGGATATACTTCTTGAAGAAGAAGGATGAGGCTTTCATGTGGTTCCGTACCTTCAAAGCCTTGGTGGAAAATATGACAGGGAAGAAGATCAAGATTTTGAGGACCGATAATGGCACTGAATATGAGTCAAATGAGTTCAAGGACTTTTGCAGAGAAGCTGGCATTAAGAGGGAGACTACTACTGCCTATACTCTTGAGCAGAATGGCGTTGCTGAACGAAAGAACAGGACCATTGTGGAAGCTGCTCGTGCCATGCTATGTGACCAGGGTCTACCGAAGTTTCTGTGGGGAGAAGCTGCGAATACTGCTGTATACATTCAAAACCGATGCCCTCATTCCGCCTTGGACTCCAAAACTCCCGAAGAGGTTTTCACCGGTAAGAAAGCTGACGTCTCACATTTTAGAATTTTTGGATGTCCTGTTTATTTTCATGTGCCAAAAGAAAGAGAAGTAAACTGGATGCTTCTGGGAAGAAAGGAATGTTTGTGGGCTACAGCGAAACCTCTAAGGCCTATAGAGTCTATGTACCAGGTCAAAGGGAAGTAGAGATATGCCATGATGTCACTTTTGACGAAGATGCTTCCCTGAAGAAAGTAGGAGATCTACCAAGATCTGAAGAAAATCATGAAGAAAGGCCTGGAAATCAAGAAGAACCGCAGGATGAGACAATGCCTGATATTGAAGGACCAATGGACCCTATTGATCCATCTCCTTCACTGGGAAAGAGACCATCATGGCTCAGGGACACCCTCGAAGATGCTGAGGGTCATGCTGCCCCAAGGGGGACATTCCGAGAAAGCAAGAAGCCGTGTAGATACCAAGGGTATCTAGCTGCCATGAGTACTATTGTACAAACTGAACCTGGATCTTTTGAGGAAGCCGTAAAGCATCAAGTTTGGAAGGATGCTATGCACGAAGAATATGAGTCCATAATGAAGAATGATGTCTGGGATGTGGTCCCGAGGCCGAAGGACAAATCAGTTGTCACCGCGAAATGGCTCTACAAGATCAAACATGGATCTGATGGAAGTGCTGAAAAGTTCAAGGCAAGATTTGTTGCCCGTGGCTTCTCTCAAAAGGAAGGAATAGACTATGATGACATATTTGCACCTGTGGCACGATATACCACCATTCGATCAATCATAGCCCTTGCTGCTACGCAAGGATGGAGTCTTCATCAGATGGATGTCAAGACCGCTTTTCTGCATGGTGCAATAAAGGAAGAGGTGTATGTGGAACAACCTCTGGATTTGAAGTTCAGGATCGAGACACTCATGTCTGCAGGTTGAAGAAAGCCCTCTATGGGTTAATGCAAGCACCCAGAGCTTGGTACGAGAGGATGGATAGTTACTTGATGAAGCTGGGCTTCACTCGAAGTAATGCTGATCCGAACCTTTACTTCAAGGTTGTACAGGGGAAGCCTCTCATTCTGGTGCTGTATGTGGACGACCTCTTCCTGACAGGTGCTGACCCTCTCATTCATCAATGTAAGAGGGAGCTCGCTGCTGAGTTCGAGATGAAGGACCTAGGACCGATGCACTACTTCCTAGGCCTGGAGGTCTGGCAGAGACCTGGAGAGATTTTCCTTTCTCAAGGAAAATACATTGTGAAGCTTCTGGAAAGATTTGGGATGGTGGACTGTAAGTCCGTGTCGACACCGATGGAACTCAACTTTAAGAAGTTGAGTGGCAGCGCTGCTGGGCCTATCTTGGCCAGTCCTACTGAGTATCGTCAACTCATAGGAGCTTTGATGTTCTTAGTGAACACCCGACCGGATATATGTTTTGCAGTGAACACTTTGAGTCAACAGATGGTTGAGCCTCATCATTTTCACTGGGTTGGTGCCAAGAATCTTCCGAGATATCTTCGGGGCACGATAAACCATGGGCTGAGATACACTGCCGGGAGTGTGACACTCCGTGGATATACTGATGCCGATTGGGCTGGCAGTGTGGTGGATCGTAAGAGCACATCGGGATGCTGCTTCAATCTTGGTTCTGCTTCGATCTCATGGATGAGCAGGAAGCAGAAGTCGGTGGCTTTGAGCACCGCGGAGGCCGAATACATTGCTGCTAGTATGGCCTGTTGTGAAGCAGTTTGGTTGCGGAAGCTCTTTAGTGAGCTTTTTGGACATGTGCTAGATACCACTGTGATACTCTGTGATAATCAGAGTGGGATTCGTATGACTGAGAATCCTGTGTTCCACGACCGATCCAAGCATATTGATATCAGGTACCACTTTATCCGGGATATGGTACAGCGAGGCGCCGTAAGGCTCGATCATATAGGAACTGATGAGCAGGTCGCGGATATTCTCACTAAGCCCCTGGGGAAGGTCAAGTTCCTAACCTTCCATGAGAATCTTGGTATCGTGGAACGACCCTATGATGTGGGTCCCGTTGGACGATGAGCTCTGGGAGCTCTGGGGGGCTTTGGGGATAGCTTCTCAGAGCTATAAGCACTCATAATGCTTCTGCCCCACCATTGTGATTATTGAGCTGGTTCGCCTCTTTATCTGTGCCCCGTATGCATCCTACCCATTGAGTTCAGGGCTCATGGGAAGTACTTCTCATTTGGCCAATGAGGTGGGAAAAGCTAGAGACTATTAGCAAAGACTGATGGACGCATCAGAGATTGCCGTACTCTCTATCTAGGATGGCACGGTCCAACCACTTGATCTGGGATCAAGTTTAGTGAGGTCTCGGACCTCTGCCTAACTTTGGGTCAGATGAACCAACTGTGGGTTGGTTTTGGCTGGAGACTCTTTGTGAGTACGATAGAGGTTTCAACCTCTGGCCGAATATGTCGCCGGGATGATGTCTTTGTGACTGACCCACTTCTGTTCTGAAATAAAGAGGCCAGCAAAGCAAGTTACGGCGGGATGACGCACGATGTTTGATTGCACCGATGGATGGAGTTCTCCCTAGTTGAGAGGGAGTGTTAAATTTGGACAACTAGGTCCAAACTCCATGTTGTGATGCTCAGATTAAGTGGCTAATATTTTTGTTGGATTCCTCTTTCGGAGAGGTGTAAAATCCATATAAAATATATCTTAATCCGATGAGCAAAACATTTATTTTGAATTTATTATTTATAATAAATTATATGTGCAGGTCGGCCTTAAGGTTTTGCACCCCCAGCAGATGTGTCACACACCTCAATGATGGATATAAATACAGGCAAAGTTGGAGAGCATTTCACAACAACTCAACACACATCTTCTTCTCTCATCTGATTTAGTACGAGCTCCTTGGAGGACAATTTCAGCTCACACGTGTGAAGAAGAAGGACAAATTCGTACGGCCAAGAAGAAGGACGAAAATTCTGCAGCTAGGGTTTTTAAGGAAGTTTGACTAGCGTTGACTTTGGTCAACGCATGGTCCGAAAAGGCTGAAATTTGTTGGAGAATTCGATTTTGGGAGGCCGTACACATTGGCACAGAAACCAAGGTCAAAAGGTTGACCGAACTTGTTGCTGCGTTGACTTTTAGCTTGCTGCCCTGCGTTGACTTTTCTGGACAGTGTTGACTTTTCTGGAGTTGACTTGGGTTGACTCGATAGCTGATTTGAGGATTGTTGTGACACATTCTGGGTTGGCTGATCAAGGAGACTTTGCTGGTTGAAGCATCCTGTTGACTGCCGTAACGCACCATCACATTTTTTTTGTTTCTGGTTTGTCTTCTATAAGATCCACTGATATGTTCTATCAGCATTTTACTTAACCATTTGTGTGATTGCTGTAATAAAAGTAAAGTTGCATCAAGCATAGAACATCTACAAAAATTTACATCTAGGGGATCCTTTCAAAAATGGAACTTCTCATCTTGCCCCTGACAGGGCGGATATGAGATATCAAGCTTCAAGTTTCAAAGTAAATCAATCAACATTTAGGAATTCCAGCATAGCAATTGGTCACCTCAACAACAATAATTTCAGTTATTCAATGCGAATGTTCAAACATAGAAGTTGTTCACTTCAAGACATCCAAATATTCATGGTTTTTTAGGCATATCTTCATTGCAACTCAATTACAATTATCCAAACTTGTGATTTTGGGAGAGGGGGGGGGGGGGTGGGGGCAGGGGAGGGGGGGGGGGGCGAATGTTAGACTATGAGTCCCCAGACAATCACAAAGTTGGACGCCACATAGATATGAGTTGTAAACCTTACCTTTGATGAGTGAGATCTAGATATAGAATGGTCCCATTGATGTACCATAAATTTGATTCTTGAGATCAATACAATGAGTAAGAATAAAACTTTAGGCCTTTTCTACTGCTTTGCTTTGTTGATGTTTCTACAATTTGCAACATAATGCAAACATTGCCCCATGGGGTCATGCTGATTTGACTAGGAGGAATGATATATTCACCAATGGGGCCATGTTGTTTTAGCTAGGGGTTAATGGCCAGGGACAATCTTTCTCCCATTAGCCCTAGTGTCTAGCTCAAGGAGATTGGCACACGGTGCTCACATTGCCTGCTCCGAGATGGAGTGATCTATTCTTTATATAGCAGGGTTGATTTGTTTATTTAGTGGGGTTTTTACCCACTAGTGGAATAAACAATTTTATTCTAATGTAGAGTTGTAATGTAGGCTCAATAAGTGAAGGGGTTCCATGTGATGAAGGGCTTCTTAATGGGTCTCCACTCAACATTAAATCTTTATATAAATAGAAGTGCATGTGAAGAGACACTCATCAACATAGCAAGCTCATTCATCTTTTCTAGTGGAGGAGAAATTTCAGCTAAGGAGAACTCTGTCTTTCATCTTTCTTCTTCATCACCGTTTCAGCTCTTAAGGAGGCCACACATGAGAAGCCGTACAGCCACACACGTGAAGGTTCTGACCAGTGTTTACTAATCCATGCAGCCGCAAATTGACTGAGTTTAACAAGGCCGCATGTGTGAAGATTGACCGCAGTTTGATTGAATTTGACCAGGCTGCACGTTCGAGGGTTTGACTGCAAGACGCACTTGCAAAGGGCCAAGTTGAGTGTAGGCCACATGTGTGAGTTTGACAGCAAGCTGCATGTGTGACCAGCGTTGAACAAGTTGACTTTTGACTGGTTTGACCAGCATTGACCAGCGGCTGTTTAATAGTTTACCAGGTTTCACTGCTAATTTGACTTGTAATATTGCCTCAGATTTTTAGACAAATTTCTGATTTGTAAACCTTGCTGAAAAAACAATTTCTCCTCAAGAAAAGATTGCTGGGTTTTCTTCCGGATTGGATTTCCTAGGTGAAAAATATTGTCTACTGTGTATGGCTGTCTTTCTATTATCTTTATTGGTTCCACTACATTTACAGTTGAGATTTTCTGTGTAATTATTCAATGATATCAGTGACATGAGAAATACTATTTGAAAATCATTAGAAAGTAATTATCAAATCAGATTATAAAATTGTATTCTACTACACATGCTATAGAATTTCAACATGCTTTTGTCGCGCTCATGTTCATGTTAATTCTTAACAATGACTAAAGGGATACAATCATAGTCAAAGGAAGATATCATTAGACTAACATTCCCCTTGATGACAACTTTCTGAATCCCAAATAAGTTATGAAGTGAAAGAAAATTCGCATCTATCATGGATTTGGTGAAGATATCTGCAAATCCGAATAGAAATGCCAGAGATCAGAATGGAAAAGTTAAAACCACAAATCTAAATGGAAAAACTATGGATCGGAATGAAAAACCTCAGATCTGAATGGAAAGCCATAGATCTGAATAGAAAATTGTAAACCTGAATGGAAAACCCCATATCTGAATAGAAATGCCACAAATTTGAATGGAAATTCCACAGATCTAAATAGAAATGCCACAAAATTATTCAAATCTACAGCATTTCGATTCAGATCTGCAGTTTTCCATTCAGAATTGTGACATTTCCATTCAAATCTACCGGCTTTTCCATTCAAATCTGCAGCGTTTAAATTCATATCTATGGCATTTCCAGCTGGTTACCAAGTTCTATCTCCTTGAATAAATTCTATACTGATTTTTTTGCGTCAGACTTTAGTAGCTCTAATACAATGTTAAATCATGCAATCACATATATCCAAAAAACTTAACCAATCTTAATCTTCCAGGAAAGCACCAAAAAAATAAGCAGTAAATCTAAAGAGCAAGAAAAAGAGAAAAATTGTGGTAAAACTCCAAAATGGAGAAACATCCACAAAAATTGTGCTTCTATTCTTCAGGGAAACTCTCCAATCTTACAATCCACGGGCACCCCTAGAATACATTTCCTCATATTACAATGTGTCTATCTAATAGAGCCTCTTTCACCTTGATTATGAAAACAATTTCCATGATGCATTTAGGATAAACCTTTTTACAAGATAGTGAATCATTGAAGAATAACTTGATCTAAGTTTACAAAATGCCATAGGTATGTACATCAAACCACTAGGAAATCATTAACACATTGTAAATGTTGGGTTGGGGTAGAAGAAATACAACTACCTTTATCCCACTTTACCATTGAACCAAGACACCATTCATGTTAATAATTTTAAAAAACAAAAGTATAAAAAACCAAGTTTATAAACAATACCTATATCTCCAAGTTCTTATATCGACATGGTAATGGCAGTACCTTACCTTTCTGATCTAAACACAATACCACTAGGTTAAAATCCTTTAATGGATGACCTCGAACACTCAGACAATTTAGCTGAAGTAACGTTGCTTTCGACACCATAATTTTTATTTCAAATAAAAAGAAAACTAAAATATAAAATGCACAAAATACCCCAATTATTCCCCAATACATCAAGGACATATTCCAATTGTTTTGGGTAATACTGAAGGAACTAGTACCTGGGAACATGCTCAGTACAATTCATGGGAATTATCCAACATCTTCAAGTCCCCAAATATTTTGGAAAATGCACCAGATGTGTCTCTATATGAAATTGACTAAAAACCTTATGAGTTGATTTTAGAGAAAGGTGATATTGAAGCTAACTAAAATGGTATGACCAATCAAGTACAACCTATAACTAATGGCAACAAGGATGAATTAAAACAACAACATATTCCAATTGTTTTGGGTAATACTGAAGGAACTAGTACCTGGGAACATGCTCAGTACAATTCATGGGAATTATCCAACATCTTCAAGTCCCCAAATATTTTGGAAAATGCACCAGATGTGTCTCTATATGAAATTGACTAAAAACCTTATGAGTTGATTTTAGAGAAAGGTGATATTGAAGATAACTAAAATGGTATGACCAATCAAGTACAACCTATAACTAATGGCAACAAGGATGAATTAAAACAACAAAAGAGAGACAACAAAGAAACAGTGGTTTCAATACATAATTTGATACGGTTGTTGCTTTTGAAAAACTTGCATTTTATTATTTGAAACTTACATTTTATATTTCATACACAATTTTTTGGTTAAGATTATGTTAATTCTTCATTAAACATTTGTTATATGAGGAAATTATTAATAGCATTTAATCGACAGATGAAACCTAAAACAATATAAAATCTCAATTTCTAAACCGTAAATAGTTCTTAATATTAGAACTTATAGGCATGCAGCTACAAATCTTGGTTTGGATTTTAAGTTGTTAAGAATTAAAGCTCAAACTTATACAATTGGTGCCCCCTTATCTATGTGACTTGGAAGGTCAGCCTTATGCATGTATGTAACAAGGAAAAATAAAGCACAATCCAAGGGTTAAATCCCATTTATTCACTTCTACATATATGGAAAAGAGATCAATCTATGACTTACCATTTTTATTTAAACCGAGTTTATAAACAATACCTATATCTTCAAGTTCCTATATTGACATGGTTATGGCAGTGCCTTACCTTTCTCATCTAAACACAATACCACAAGGTTAAAATCATTTTAATGGATGACATCGAACACACATAATTTAGCTAAAGTGATATTTTTTTTTCTTTTATATCATAATTTTATTTCAAGTGAAAATCAAACTAAATAAACAATTGCTTCAAAAGGTGCAAAGAGAGGCCAATAGGATTTTTAAATTGAAATTGTTGAATTGGAAAAATTGTACTTTGATTTGAAATAATAATTGGTGTATTAGATTTAGGTTGTTTAGTGTGTTTGTGTTAAATTGGTAATACACAATTAAAATAATATTTGAAATATTGAGATGATGAAAGCTTCATAATTTGTCTATACATATAAATAGGCAGTGGTGTCATATGCACACTTTTCTTAGCAATGAGAAATGAGATCTTCTTGTTACCTACAATATAAGATGTGACAACTATTCAAAGGAAGATTCTTATATTGCCAACAATGGAAACTTTTATAATTCTACATCATCTAATGGACCTGCAAATGCATGGAACTTTTGTATGAACTCCCTATTATGGTATTCACCTAATGTTTAACACTACCAACAAAATAATTTGTCACTTCAAAGGTAAGTGGAACATATTTCCACTTATAAGCAAAGACGCCCTTATTGTTTACAATTATGGATAGGCAACACTAATGGGCATCATTTGGAAATCATTTACCTAGGTTTTATCTTTTCATAATTATTTAATAGTAAACCAAAAAACATAAACCATAACCCAAAGGAAAAAATTTAATATTTTTAGTATTCAATCAAAAAAAACCCACAACCCATTTTTTTTAATCCAAATTAAATACTTTCGAAAAATCCTTACCACAAATCAAAGAGCGTTTTTTATTGGAGTTGAGATTCAAAAAACATTTAGCAGACGTATGGAGCTTTTGTATGAAATCTCTAGTATGATATTCACCTAATTGTTTAAATTACCAACCAGATAGTTTTCCACTTCAAAGGTAAGTGGAACATATTTCCAAGACACCCTTAATGTTTACAATGGGCATCATTTGGAAATCATTTGCCTAGGTTTTATGTTTTCATCATTATTTAATAGTAAACCAAAAAACATAGCCAGTGACCAAAAAAACAAAAACAAAAAATAAATTAAATATTTTTAGTATTCAACCAAAAAAAACTCATAACCTATTTTTTTAATCCAAATTAAATATTTTTGAAAAATCTTTACCACAAATCAAAGAGTGTTTTTTATTGGAGTTGTGATTTGAAAGACATTTAATTCATTAGAAATATAATTAATTTTTACAATTTAATTAAAATCAAATGTAAAAACAAATTATCTCATCACAAACAATTTTCCTTCCAATTTTTAAACCAGCATATATTCATCTTAAGTACGGATTTAACATGAGCCGAGAAATACAATGTGTTATTTTCCATTGTTTAAATTTAATTTTTGAATACAAAATAGAGTGTATATAGGACCAAATAAACGCTTTAACCATAAAAACTTAATTTTTTTCATGATATGTACAAAAAAAATTAAATGACATACAATATATATGTAATTGACATTAAAATATTTTACATAACATGTACATCGAGTCATTTTATCACGTAAATTAAAATGGTTGTTTATTATTAATATATTTTTAAGTATATGTCAATATAAATTTGTATTAAAATATTTTATTGATAACCCACATTGAATATGTTTTTATATATAACATTAAAATATTATATTTTAACAATTATTTTTTATATATAAATATATTGAAGTTAATAAATTAATTAACATATATCTTCAAAAAGTATTGGACGTGAACAAAGAGACTAAGTGGGGTTCTTTCTTAATCAAGGGAAAATTCACATTTTTGCCTCTTCACACTTTTCCCTCTTAAAATCTGAAGAAGAAAAGTTCATTTTAGTTAGTTTCATTTATTTCGATGATAGGTACATTTAGAGTAAAATTCATTTTAACCATGAATTTATGTGTAGAGGATAATTTTTCAGGTATATTTTTTTATTTAAAAAAAAAAAAAAAAAAAAAAATTTATGATCAAAATGATTTAACTAAAATGAATATAAATTTAATAATAATTTTAAAACTATTTAATTTTAAAAAATAAATTTCTTAATAAATTAAAAAACCATTATTAAATTTATCTTCAAAATTGAATATATTTCTTACAAATCATATGTAATTCTAATTTCGTGTACAAAAATTGCAATTTAATTATCCAGTTTATAAATATTATATTTAATATTTTATTTATCCAGTTTATAAATATTATATTTAATATTTTATTGTTGCAATTTAATTATCCAATTTATAAATATTATATTTAATATTTTATTGTATAAAGAGAGTAAAGTTTCATTTTAAAATTTCATAATTTATGTAATAATTTTATTTTATTTTTTTAATAAGCGAAAAAAATTATTATAATTTAATTTTCAATCGGTAATAAATATAATTATGGCTAGTTGTTATTCACAAATGTAAACTAATTTCGAAAAAGAAAACAGCTCAATTAAAATAATATTTTAATCTTCAATAAATAAAAACTTAACTCCAATAAGATTTTTTTTTCCAGAAATTATATTAGATTAAGTTTTACCAAAAAATTTCAGAAATTATATTAGATTTAATCATTGTCATTTAAGATTTTCCAAAAACTTAAAAGGAATCTCTGTACAGGAAATACATTAAATTCATTGTAATTTAAGGAATTCTTTCATCTGTAAACATTTTTATACTACTGGATCTTTGATCGACGAATCTAGATTGAGACAGGCATTTATAAAAATCGCCTTATATAGACTCTATCTTTGAACCCTAAAAGATTTCCTTATATAAATTAAATTCATAAATTCATATGCATTAACATTCAGTGGAAAAATATAATTCAATGCATATTATAATTCTAATTCAGTGGAAAAATATAGTTCAGGACCAACGAGCATTGTGAAATTCTAGATAGAAGTCATGAAGAAGAATATTTTAAGTGTAACGAAATCGGAAGAGTAGAAGCATTCGATTCTGTATGTAATTTGATTGGAATAAATAAAATTATCTGATTCTGTGTGTAATTTGAGCGGAATAAATAAAACCAGTGTGAAAATTTATAAATTTCAACATAAAACCAGTTTGGAAAATTATAAAATTCAACTGTATACAACACGTCATCTACAGACGGACGCCACAGAATCTCTCGAACCTAAATAGTCAATTTCACTATTTTCAAAACACTACACCCGTCCATCTATTGGGAGGAGGCGAGCAAATGAAGTCAATGTAGAGAAATCCAGAACAACAGTTGCTCAACAAACCAGGTAACCCCCTCCTCCCTCCAATAACCGTGCTTCGACACATCCTGCGGGGGCAGCTCCGCTCTGAGCGGCCTATATTTGGCTCTGTTACAGATGGCTTCACTGCTGCTGAGACGCAGAAAGGCATCATAGCCAGAGGAGGAATACTACCGGTACAAAGCATCATGCCCAGGAGGAGGAGCGAAAGGATCTTTACTGAGAATTTTGAAGATCTAGTTAGGTAAGTTGATTGCCGGTATGGTGAATTATTGCCGTCACCACCGGTTAGAGGTATCACGCGGCATTCAGTGGTCAAAAGGAATGTTGCACAGATGTTACAAGATGAATGCTGTACAGATGTCACGCATGGACTGAATAGGTAGAGGAAAATCTAAGGCCAACGGATTCAAAAGAAACTGAATAGGTAGAGGAAAATCTAAGGCCAGCTGATTCAAAAGAAAAGCTTATCGGGCCTAAAAATATAAAATGTACAAAATACCCCAATTATCCCCAATACATAAAGGACATATTCCAATTGTATTGGGGAGTACTGAAGGAACCAATACCTGGGAACATCCTCAGTACAATTGATGGGAATTACCCAACATCCTCAAGTCCCCAAATATTTTGGAAAATGCACCAGAAGTGTCTCTATGTGACATTGACTGAAAACCTTATGAGTTGATTTTAGAGAAAGGTGATATTGAAGCTAACTAAAATGGTATGACCAATCAAGTACAATCTATAACTAATGGCAAGTACAAATCTTGGTTTGGATTTTATTTAGGTTTACATGTGAATTACATATAATAGTATAATACTTTATTTTAAATACCAATTATTGTATAATAAAGTAATAAAATAATTGTAAGACCTATTTTGAATTACACAAGATATACAACTTAACAATGTCTCATAGACTTAGTTAAGATTATGCGTGAATTACATAGATACATTTTAAAGCCCAAACTTCAGATTTACATTCTTGCAGGAAATTGCAATTAAAAGATTTAAAACCTCAATTCCATAACATCAAAACCAGTAAGGTTTTGTATCCAAGCTCCAAAACCCATGTTTGCAGTTCCAACATTTCATCCATAGTTATGGTACAAATGGGCAAGTACAACACCATGCAAACACTTCCAAGGCATATGAAGCCTTTACAAGAAGTAAAGTCATAATCTTACAAATACAAGAAGCCAAGTATGAAAATAACAAACATACTAAAAATTTAAAAAATTAGGAAGACGTGACTACTTTTGTTCACTTTAATCCTAAGTAATCTTTTTTGGAATCAATGTTATCTAACATTTGTAAACATAATACTAGGACCTAATCTAATAAAATCCAAAAGAAACAAAGCATTACATAATCAAAACAAGCAATAAATGGTCAAGGAGTACAAGACAAACCAGTAAGCATGCTCGCAACCTTTGACCTGAGCAATTTCTTCTGGAATAATTCTATCACGACAAATGGCACAAAGCCAAAAGTCATCAAAATTTTCAGGGAAAACAGGTTTGAGTATAGTCTTTTGTTCATCAACACGGATCTGAAAAAATTATAAGAACAAAAACACAAATCGTTAGATAATAGGGTGAAGCATTATATTTCAAGAAAAGCAGCACCATATGAAGTAGGGTCAGCAGCACCATAAGTGAAATGCTCAATAGAGGAAATAAAAGGCATGACATGAAAATCATATCTAGAGAAAATGCCCAATGTATTCAGTCAATGTCTTCATTGAAAAATTGGAGAAGTATAAACTGATTATCTAATTGTGCTAACAAGGATTGTTAAGAGTAAGACTACACTAAATTCTATTTAAGTTAAGGCTAGACTAAAATTGTACATAAGTTACCAGACAAAGAAGTTTTGATTTAAGTGAAGAATGGACTCAACTCACCAATCAAATAAAACACCGTCCCATAAAACTAACAGAGAAAGAAGATGAATTAAAATGGTCCAAAAACAATATTTCAGGAAACTATACAGGAAAATTAGGGTATGGTGCTAAGAAAAAAGAACCAGAGGTGGAGGGATTCAGATGGTGGTGGAAGATAGTTTGGAATCTCAATGGTCCTTAGAAGAAAAATATATTTATTTGGTTAGCTCTCAAACGAAAAACTTAACATGGGATAATGGCCAAAAAAGAAACTGGCAAATGCATTTTGTGGAAAACCAGTGAAGATGTTGATCACATCTTGGTTAAATGTTTCAACTTTCACTAGAGAGGTCTAGAAGGAAGTCTTACAAGTAGCTGGTGGAAATAACAGATGGTAAAAAGATTCTTTGCTAATCTGCTTTAAAAGTTGGTTCTTTGATAATTCTGTAGCTGAACATAGCACCCTCCCTCTTTTTGTCATCTGGGGACACTGGATTTCAAGAAATTACTTGATATTTCAAGGAATCGAAAGAAACCCCAGGCTGTCTGCTTATCAAATTAGAATATCATACAGTGGTTCCTGAAAGCCAAAAAGACAAAGCCACAAAAGATTCTCAGAATGCCTGAAATAAATTACACAAAAGTATGAGTTCTTTGACGGAGCCTGTCAGGGAATGTGTGGCTACAGGGGTAATTCGTTCTTAACAGGAAACAACTAAATTTATCTAAAATATGCAGGAGGTCAGGGCACTGATAATAGGGCTGAACACATGGTTCCTATGGATACTCCTGAAAATTGCAGCAAACAGGTATCTGGAGATTCAAAGCTTTTAATGGATTGGGCTAAGGATAAACACTAAGTTGCATGAAATGGTGAAACGGAAACGAGTTTCCGAAACGGGAAATGATACGAAACATGACCTCCCCAAATTTTGGAAATGGGGAAACGTGATATATATATATATATATATATATATATATATATATATATATATTAGAATTTAGAACATTTAAAAAATGTTATGTGAACACTGAAATCATAATTCATGTGATGAGAGAATGAGGCAAATTGCCTTTTTATAGGTTTAGATAGCCATCTAGAAGCATCCAAAAGACAAAGTAAACAATTAAAAAAATATTAAAATGCACGCAAACCCAAAAAAATAAAAATAAAAACACAACCTAAGTTGCTTTAAGTGGAAGGAAACGTGGCCCTACGGTACGCGGAAACGCATTTCTGTTTTGTTTTTTTGGGTGAAACGGAGGTGGGACCCACATTTCCTGCAACATAGGATAAATGTCTAAATGAGAATTGTTGATTAGAGTAGAGAAGTAAGGGTTCTGCTTGCCTAGGTGCCAAGGCTAGCAGAGGGACCCATAGGACAGACATTTGGCAGATTATTAATTTATTAAATTTAATTAACTGTTTTTTAATATTGAACATAGGAAAAATTAAAAAGGTCAAAGTCAACATTAAATTAGATCTCAGCCCTTCATCAAGATTTAATCTATGCCATTGAGAGATATGGTGGGGCCCAGAGGGAATAGGGTGCAGAAGTGGTCAGTTTGAAGGGCATAGAGTGTGTGTGTTAGCTCAGCAAGAGGAAATTAAGGTTTCAGCAGTCAGCAAGGAAGATCAGCAACCAAGAGGGAGAGAAGGAAAGGTCCGAACAGCCTTATCTCAGCCCAGAATTAGCAAGGCCGTACAGCAAGCTAGTATGTGCAGAGAAAGGTCGTACAGTGTGTACCAGCATGCAGAGAGGCCGTACAGCACTACCAGCGCATAGAGAGGCCGTACTATGCAGCCGTACAGTGGCAGAAGTGTGCGGGGGGGTGTTTCAATTTTGCTTGGCTCATCAGCTGTTTAGAGGGTTTTCTGTAGAAGGGAAGTGTTCCCTTGCTGTACTAATTTCTAAAGATTATTATTTTGCTGAGCTAATAGAAAAACACACACAATTTGCAGGTTTTCCCCAGAGTTGGAATTCATAGGTATATCTGGTGTCTTATTTGTTGAATGTGTTTGTGGGGCCCAGATCGAATTATAAGAGGGAATAGGGTGCAGGAGTGGCCAGTTTGAAGGGCATAGAGTGTGTGTATTAGCTCAGCAAGAGGCAATTAAGGTTTGAGCAATCAGCAAGGAAGATCAGTGACCAAGAGGGAGAAAAGGAAAGGGCCGAACAGCCTTATCTCAGCCCAGAAATAGCACGTCCGTACAGCAAGCTAGTATGGGCAGAGAAAGGTCATACAGCATGTACCAGCATGCAGAGAGGCCGTACAGCACGACCAGTGCACAGAGAGGCCGTACTATGCGGCCATACAATGGCAGAAGTGTGCAGGGAGTGTTTCAATTTTGCTTGGCTCAGTTGTTTAGAAGGTTTTGTTGAGGGTTTTGTTGTAGAAGGGAAGTGTTCCCTTGCTGTATTAATTTCTAAAGATTATTATTTTGCTGAGCTAATAGAAAAACACACAATTTGCAGGTTTTCCCCAAAGTTGGACTTTCCTAGGTATATCTGGCGTCTTATGTGTTGAATGTGCTTGTCTTCAGCTTTATTTATTTCTGTTGTGCATGCTATACTATATAGTTGGAAAACTCAGAGTATTTGTAATTTAAGTTTCAAAACAGCAATTAAATTATATTTATGATCATATGCGTAAAGAATTACAAATCAGTTATTGGGTTTTAAGTGAAACTAACATGGTATGAAAGCTTAGCCTCTGATTGAAGAACAATCACATTTTTATCTTCATGGGCAGGTTCTACATCAGAGGCAGCGAGTTCACCAATGCAACTTGGCCGCTAGGGTTTCTAGACAGTGCGAGTTGGCTGTATGGCATATCCAGGTCTCAGATTTGAGGATAGGTTAGACGGTGCATTCAACTTCTGCTCATGGTGCTGGATGAACAAGGGATGTCGGAGTTTGTGGATAATGTCCCAGCCACCCCCAATGACCCTCAACAGTTGGATCAACATAATAGAAGAGCCAAGGCGATGAGAATCATCCTGGAAGGGGGTCCAAGACTGCATCATCCCTCACTTGATCGAGCAGAAGTCAGCCAAAGAAATGTGGACAGCTATTGTTGGCCTCTATCAAGGTTCGAGCGAGACCGGAACGCTAGTGTTGAAGGATAAATTGAGAACCATCAAAATGTCCAAGTTAGATTTGTTGAGATTCAACAAGATGATGAGCTTAGTGAAAAGTAAGCACCTTCACTAAGTGGGGCCCGCAGGCTATTTTTAGGTGTATCTCTATTTTTAGACATGGTGAGCATATTCTATAAGTTGCAGGATGTTATTTGTAGATGGTTGGTCAAATGTGAAAAATAGATGAAATTCTATTTTTAGAATATTGGGCAAAGTCTATTTATAGATCGTCGATCTAAAAATAGATGCATGTCGATTATTATTAGCTCTTAATAATAATCCGACAATAAACATCAACTTATTCTCTTGGAGCACTTTATTTCAGTGAACAAATTTGGCAAATCAGTGGGCTAAAGGAATTACGCAATTCCTAGGGTTTATTGGTGACTCATGCATGGAGGACTCAGTGAGAACTGAAGTGGCAAAGTTATGACAGAATTGAAAGAGTAGTTTATGGAGTTGTTATTTAGTTTAACTCAGTTGAGCTAGTTGTATCTAGTCTAATTGAAAGATACACTAGTGAGAGTTTAGTGAATTAATTAGTTAATTGATTCACAACTAATAACTCACTAACAACTGAACAAATACAACAGTTAACTACTTGCATGTCAGTTCCAGTGGAGACCCAGTGGAGAGATAGGTGAAAGGGTGAGATGGACTATCTGTTGTGACTCTAGTGATGCATTCAATGCATCTGACACACATTGGAGTTGCCAATGAGGATTGCGCAGTCAAGGCAAGGCCAATTCGAATTCATTCAGAGGTCTTCTTCATCAGAGATTGCGCAATGGAGGCAGGCTATCAAGAGGCAAGAAATTGGTGCATAGAGATGCAAATTTCTACATGAAAGTGTGTAATGATTGTTGATTGTACTGAGAGCTTGATGTACTAAGCTTTGCATGAGATTATTACATGATTCCATTGATATACATAATATATGATAGTTGGGGTTTTTAGCTTTAAGCTTTCCTGTTAAACAACTGTGTTATGTGCGATTGAATTTATTCACATGTGTTTGCAATTGAGTTTTAAATTTCCACAAGTTTAACAGTGGAAGGATTCTATATTTAGCAAGAAGATAAATATTGTTAGATCAGGAGGGTCCGGTAATACATCAGTATTAATAAATTTCTACAAGATTGAGTGGTGTCTTTCCTCACCAACTTGACCCAAGTCATGGACGAGTTCGCTGGTGTGGCGAGACAATGCCAGATAGAGATCTAGTGATTTTTGCCTTGATGGTTTTCACCATGGCTTGGGAAACTTTTACCGATGGAATCTGTGCTAAGGAGAAGCTTCCAAACTAGGAGCAATTATGGGGTGATTGTGTTCAAGAAGAACTTCGCAGACATGCTCAGTGAGGGTCTCGCACCAAGACCAAAGATGAAGAGAACTTTGCCATAGCCAATAAAAGGGGTAGGTAAAAGGGAAAAAAGAAAAATGGTGGTGGTGAGCCAAGCTACAAGGGCGAAAAGAAGACAAAAGATCTCAGCAAGATCAAGTGTTTCAACTTTCTTGTGCCACCAATTTGGTCACTATGCTACTAAGTGCCCTAACTAGAAGAAAGGGTCCAAGAAGGACCAAGTAGTAACCTCTAGAGATAGACGAGTTATCTTCTCATTTTGATAATGAGTTCTCACTTATTGCTTGCATGGCAAGCTCAGTGGCTACTAGCTTATGGCATGTAGACAACGGTGTGTGTTAGGTCCCTATATTACTAGTATAGTCCCTTATTATTGTTAGTGTAACCCCCTTATTGTTATTATTGTACCCTTGTAACCCCCATTTTGTTATTATTGTGCCCTTAAATTATTAATGTTAGGTCGGCTAGGATTACATTGTGGCCCACTAGGATTACATTATGGCCCCATGGACTCCTCTATATAGAAAGGAGGTTTGTAAATTGTATCATCCAAGAATTGTTCATTTATGTAATGTATTGGAGGTTGCCCCCTCGAAGTGGCTTATTTCTAAGGCGTTGATATCTCTTTTCTTCTATTTTTGGAGCTGGTTACACAACATTTGGTATCAAAGGTTTGGATTCTAGGGTTTCGCTGCTCCAAACATGTCATCGTGGCATTTTCGCTATAAATTTTTTTCTACGAAGCTTCAGAAGCTGAAATGTTTAGGGTGCGAAGCTGAAATCCTGACGAAGATTGTATAAAAATTTCAGAGCTTGGTTCACAATATTTCCGGAGATATCATCTGTGGAAGTTAGGTCGCTTTTCAAGCTCCTAAACAGGTCATCGTGGCATGTTCGCTTTAAATTTGTTTATATGAAGGTTCGTAATCAAATTTTTATGGTGCTTAAGTCAAATCCTGAGAAATTCACAAAAATTTCGTAGCTTGTCTGCAATATTTTGGAAATATGATCCAGGAAGTGAAGATGGACGGTTTGAAGAAAGGCATGGAAGCAATGGATGGCGCGGAAGTGAAGATGGACGGTCGAAGAAAGGCGTAAAAGCTAAGATGGATGACATGAAAGACAACATGGAAAACATGAAGAATGATCTAAAAGCAGACATCGAAGGTTTGACAAAGTTGATACAAGAAATGTTTCCTAATGGTAAAAAGATAGTAGAAGAACCTCATGATGAGAAAAAAATAAATGTTAATCGTGATTTCATAAACTCTAATGTTGGCAGGAAGAACCACCATATTCCAAAAAATGGATATGAGGAAGTTTGATGGAAAGGATCCTGTAACATGGATACTACAGATGGAGCAATATTTTGATCTCCATAATGTGCAAAACACACAAAAGGTACGCATTGCAACTTTGCATTTAGAACAAAATACATTTATATGGTATCGATGGCTTTGCTCCCGTAAAAAAATTGTCACTTGGTCAATTTTTACGGAGGAAATGATAGCACATTATGAGGATACAAAGAGCAACACCTTCTTTAGCCAATTGATAAATCTCAAACAAAAGGGTTTAGTGGGGGAGCACATTGAGGACTTCAAAAATTGAATATAAGGGTAACTGATATTCCAGAGGAACACAGGATTGATCTCTTCATAGGCACTTTAAAGGATAACATCCAACATGAAGTTCACGTTTTGGAACCTGATTCATTGGAGAAGGCATTCAGGTTGGTAAGAAAAGTTGAATGTAAAATTATGGCGACAAGGAAGCCTACCACTCAATTCTATAAAGAAGGAAGTGTTGCTACGCCTAGATTTCCACAACCTACAAGGTTGACACCACAACAATTGGAAGAAAAAAGAGCAAAAGGGCTTTGCTACAGTTGTGATAGCAAATACACTAAAGGTCATAAGTGTGTCGAGAAGAAATTATTTTACATAGATTGTGAAGAGGAAGAAGAAAATGAACAAGAAGAGGATATACACCAGGAACCAGCCCTAGAAGAGGAAGAAATGAATCCGACCATATCATGTAATGCACTGGCAGGAATTACCACTCCTCAAACTCTCAAGATAGCAGGACAAATCAAGAAGAAAAGGTAATAGTGTTGATTGATTCAGGTAGCACCCATAATTTTATTCATTGTAAGGTAGCCAAGGAATTAAATTGTTTCCTATACCCAGCACCAGAATGTCAAGTGATGGTTGCAATGGAGGAACTATAAATTGCTCTGGAAAATGCCATAATATTAAGCTAACCATGGGGGAATATGTATTGACTAGTCCAATGCTTTCCATTCCTATGGGAGGTGCTGATGTTGTACTAGGAGTACAATGGTTACAATCTTTGGGGACGGTAGTTTTTAATTTTCAAGAACTTTTCTTGAAATTCTTTTCAGAAGGAAAGGAAGTCGAATTACGGGGTATTGAAGGGAAGCCAGGAAGGATAATAAGCTCTAATGGCATGACAAAGCTTCTAAAGAAAGAACAACGAGGCGTAATTGCACAATTATGCTCACTAGAAGTTCCCACATCAAAATCATCTATTTCTACAGATCTCCAACAAGTCTTGGACAATCATTCCAAGGTGTTTGAAACTCCCAAAGGACTCCCACCTATTCGTGATCATGATCATGCTATTCATTTGATTCCAGGAAGTGTTCCTCCAAAAATCAGGCCTTATAGATATCCTTACTTCCAAAAGAGCTAAATTGAACGTATGATTGCAGAAATGTTAGAGGCGGGTATAATTCAACCTAGTCAAAGTTCTTTCTCTGCTCCTGTAGTATTGGTACACAAGAAGGATGGATCATGGCGAATGTGTCCGGATTATAGGGAGCTCAATAAGCTCACCATTAAAGACAAATTTCCCATTCCTGTGATCGATGAATTATTGGATGAATTACATGGAGCAATTTATTTTACCAAGTTGGATCTTCGTTCAGGATATCATCAAATTAGAATGAAGACTGAAGATATTCCAAAAACAAGATTTCGAACTCATGAGGGTCATTATGAATTTTTGGTCATGCCTTTTGGCCTTACCAATGCACCTTCTACATTTCAAGGGTTGATGAATTCCATTTTCAAACCCTTCCTTAGAAAATTTGTGCTAGTATTTTTCGATGATATACTAATCTACAGTAGGTCTTGGAAGGATCATGTTGAACATGTTGACAGGGTGCTCAAACTATTGCAGGAGAAACAATTATATGCAAAAACATCCAAATGTTTCTTTGGAGTACAAGAGGTGGAATATCTGGGTGATATTATATCTCACGAGGGTGTTAAAGTAGACCCTAACAAAATTAAAGCCATTAAGGAATGGAAAGTCCCCACGACCATAAAGCAGTTGCGAGGATTTCTTGGGTTAACAGGTTATTATCGCAAGTTTGTTAAGAATTATGGGAGAATAGCAGCACCTCTAACAACATTATTGAAGAAAGATGCATTTTCATGGACTCCTGAAGCAACTAAGGCCTTTGAACATCTTAAAGAGGCAATGTGCCTAGCACCGGTCTTAGCTACGCCAGACATCACAAAAACCTTTATTGTGGAATGTGATGCCTCAGGAAATGGAATTGGTGCAGTTTTAATGCAGGAAGGAAGACCCATTGCTTTTGAAAGTCGTCCAATCAAAGGAAAGTATTTACAGAAACCTATTTATGAGAAGGAAATGTTAGCAATACTGCATGCACTAAAGAAATGGCTAACTTACCTAATGGGAAGACACTTCAAGGTAAAAATTGATCATGATAGTCTTAAACACTTTTTGGAACAAAGAATATCTTCAAAAGAGCAGCAAAAATGGGTCACAAAGATGTTGGGTTATGACTTTGAAATAATCTACAAAAAATGAAAGCTTAATGTTGCTGCAGATGCACTCTCAAGAAAGAATGAAGAGGTGGAAGCATTGCTTTGTGCCATTTCTATTATCCAACCAGATTGGATAACTGAAGCAAGAGATGAATGGAAGAAGGACAAAGATGTATGGACACTCATTCAAAAGTTGCAAGAAGATCCTAGTACATCTGATACATTTAGTTGGAAAAATGATTCCTTATGGTACAAAGATCGCTTATATCTTTGCAAGAATTCCCAACTAAAACAAAAGATTCTTCTGGAATTGTACACTTCTCCTTTAGGAGGACACTCAGGATTTTTAAAAACTTACCACAGGGTGAAGAAAGAATTTTTTTGGGATGGCCTTAAATCTGATATTCAAAAGTTTGTGGCGGAATGTTTGGTTTGCCAGTAGAATAAAGTTGAGACAATTAAGACCCCAGGACTTCTACAACCTTATCCATTCCAAGTCAACGTTGGGAGGAGATTTCAATGGATTTTATCACAGGTTTACCTAAGTCTGAAGGAAAGAGTGTCATCATGGTGGTAGTTGATAGAATTACCAAGTATGCACACTTTTGTGTATTATCTCATCCATTTAAAGCAAGTACAGTTGCTACTACATTTATGGACAGAATTCAAAAGCTACATGGAAGCCCAAGGGTTATTGTGAGCGACAGAGATCCCATTTTTACTGGAAATTTTTGGACGGAGTTATTTTCTTGTTTGGGCACTCAATTAGCTCATAGCTCATCTTATCATCCTCAATCTGATGGTCAAACTGAGATAGTAAATAAATGTTTGGAAGGATATCTTCGTTTTTTTGTATCTCATAAACAAACACAATGGGTCAAGTGGTTACCTCTCGCTAAATGGTGGTATAACACTTCCTTCCATACTGCAGCAAAAATGACCCCATTTATGGCACTTTATGGATATCATCCACCATTGATCACATCATCTTTAAGGGAAAATTCGAAGGTTCAAGCAGTGGAAGATCACATCGAGCATCAGCAAGAAGTTCTCCAACTCTTAAAGGATAACCTGAATTTGGCACAAAATCGTATGAAACAACAGGCAGATCAACATCGCAGCGAGAGAAGTTTTGATGTAGGAGATTGGGTATTTTTACGGCTACAACCATACAAACAAATGTCCCTCAAGCAAGCAAAGAAGGATAATAAATTATCGCCAAAGTACTATGGTCCATACAAGGTGTTGCAAAAGATTGGTACTATGGCATACAAATTGGAGCTTCCTGCTTCTTCGCGAGTACATCCAGTTTTCCATGTTTCATGCTTAAAGAAGGTTATAGGTGAAAATCTTCCAGTTCAAACAATATTGCCAGAACTTGATGAGGAAGGAAAATCATATTGGAACCTGAAGCGGTCATGGAAACAAGAACTCGACAGCTACGGAATCGATCAATTTCAGAGTATCTCATCAAGTGGAAGAACTTACCCACTGAAGATTCTACATGGGAGGATGAGAATTTTATACAAAAGCACCTAGAGCTACCCAAGCGTTGAGGACAACACTATTTTGAAGGAGAGGGGCATATTAGGTCCCTATATTACTAGTATAGTCCCTTATTGTTGTTAGTGTAACCCCCTTATTGTTATTATTGTACCCTTGTAACCCCCATATTGTTATTATTGTGCCCTTAAATTATTATTGTTAGGTCGGCTAGGATTACATTGTGGCCCACTAGGATTACATTATGGCCCCATGGACTCCTACATATAGAAAGGAGGTTTTGTAAATTGTATCATCCAAGAATTGTTCATTTATGTAATGTATTGGAGGTTGCCCCCTCGAAGTGGCTTATTTCTAAGGCGTTGATATCTTTTTTCTTCTATTTTTGGAGCTGGTTACACAACAGTGCGTCCTGTCATATGAAGGGGAACAAGAACTACTTCAGCAAACTGACAGAGAGGGACATCAATCCATATCGAGATGGGAGATGATGGGAAGTACAAAGTCAGGGGCACTGGTATAGTCAGATTTGAGAGGGAGTCAGGAAACCCTCTTTTTTTCATGGATGCCCTTTACGTTCCAAGGCTCAAGAACAACCTCATTTCAGTTTCAGTATTGGAGGATAAGGGGTATGAGGTGACCTTTAGACAGTGTAAGATTTTAATAAAACCCTCAGACTCTAAGGTGGCCAAGCAGATTGGGGTCAGACATAAGAGTGTACAAATTGCAATTTGAGGCAACTAGAACATTGACCAACAGAGAGAGTCGTGACTCAGACGGGGAGCTTTAGGAGTTATGGCATGGGTGATGGCATGGGTGCATGGGGCATCTACATCATGGTGCACTAAACTCAAGGAAATAGCGATGGGGTTGCCATAGTGTAACGTTGACTAGTATGAGGTGTGCAAGGGTTGCACACTTGGAAAGTATGCCAAAACCTCTTTTCCAGTAGCGACAACAGGGCCAATGGCATCTTGGACCTTGTTCATTCAAATGTTAGTAGTCCCTTTTCTTCAAGATCCCTTATGAGATACAAATATTATGCAACCTTCATATATGATCACTTCAGAAAGACTTGGATATTCTTCATGAAGAAAAAGGACGAAGTCTTCTCAAAGTTTCAGGAGTTTAAGTTCTTGGTTGAGAACCAGACTAGCAAGAAAATCAAGGCACTAAAGTCAAATAACAGTGGGGAGTACACCTCAAATACATTCAAGGAGTTTTATACCAAGGACGGCATCAGGAGGGAGCTAACCACACAATATAACCCTCAACAAAACAAGGTGGCAGAGCACAAAACCAAGGCCATAGCTGAAGCGGCCAAAGCCATGTTGCATGACCAGGGGCTACCCAAGTTCTTTGGATTGAGGCATGCAATACAACAGTTTTCTTGCAGAATCAAAGCCCACACAAAGTGTTGGGGCGAGTTACACCAGAGGATACCTTTAAAGGCAAGGGACCGAATGTTTCACATTTCCATTATTTGGCAATCTGGTGTACTGCAATGTACCAGCAGAGAAAAGGTTGAACTTGGAGCCCATAGCAAAGAAGGGCATCTTCGTGGGCTACAACAAGACAACCAAGGCATACGGAGTATATTTACCAACCTTAAGGAAGATAGCCATCAGAAGAGATGTGAAGTTTGAGGAAGAGAGGGCATTGAGGAAGTCCTTAGAGCGTGAACAGGTTACAGTGCAGGAGGAGCAGCAAGCTCCCAAGCAAGACACTCAGCCAGCACCTCAGACTACAGTTGTAAAAATTGATGGGCAAGTCTTTCAACATGAGGACTAGGGGGACACACATGTGAAGGAGAGAGTGTAGCCCACTCAGGTCGTTACTCCCAGCACAGGGAGAAGGAGAGCGAGATGGGAAAAGTAGTTGATCCACGAGGCAGCTCCTAGTACATCAGTTCAATAGAGCAAACAGCCAAATAGGTACATAGGGTATATGGCACTCATGACTGAGTTATTGGATGCCAAGCCTTCTAGCTACCAGGAGGTAGCCACTCAGCAGGTGTAGAGAGATGTCATGGTGGAGTATACCTCCATCATGAAAAATGATGTCTATAAGGTGTTGCCAAGGGCAAAGAAAACATCCATGGAAATCTCTCGCTGGATCTACAAGATCAAGCATGGGGTTGATGGGAGCTTCGAGAAATACAATGCAAGATTTGCGGCCAACGGGTTTTCGCATGTAGAGGGAATTGACAATGACGAGACAGCCCGTGGCCAAATATTCGTTTGTCAAGACCATTAAAGCTATTGCAGCTCAGATGGGGTGGAAGATCCACCAAACAGACGTTACAATGACGTTTTTGAACGGGGTTGTTGAGGAGATTTATATTGAGAAGTCGGAGGCATTTGAAACATGTGACACGGAGACTCACTACGCAGATCAAAGAGAACCTTCTATGGGCTCAAACAGGCTCCACAAGCATGGTATGCTCGTATTGACAAGTACCTTCAGGGATTAGGCTTCACTAACAATGAAGCAGACCCAAACCTCTACTACATTGTTGTTGGAGCTGAGCTGCTCATTTTGGTGTTATACATGGACGATCTGATTTTGACAAGTGCAAATAAGCTCATCCAGGAGTGCAAGAGAGATCTCGCAAGCGAGTTTGAGATGAAGGATATGAGGTTGATGCACTATTTCCTTGGATTGGAGGTTTTGCAAGGAGATGGGGAGATCTTCTTGGGGTAAGGCAAGTACGCCCTAAATATTCTGAGAAAATTCCACATGCAATATTGCAAGCCCATGGCCATGTAGAAAATCCACGAAATTCTGCAATTACTAATATGAACAATCTGAAAACGAGTTTCTTTTCACATAGACACAAAATTTCTCTACTTAATTTGCAGCAGAATAGAAACAGAAATAAATACACAATCACACAATTCAACAACACAAATTTTCTAGGTAACCCAACTGGGAAAACCCTTCTGCTTCATTGAGAATATTATTGAAGAAGAATAAGCAAGATTTCTTACAAAATAATCTTTGTTTCACTAGAGAACAACCTTGTTCTCTCTGCTCACACTAAATTGAAACATCCTTGCCTTGATCCTTGATCTTTCCTCCTATTTTCATGCTCACTAGAGGAGCTAATTTATAGCGCACTTGCAGCCCCTATTAAATACAAAATCCTTTTATTTCTATGCACACTTCTTTTAAGAATTGCTTTCCTCTCCAACAATTCGCACAAGCTCTCATGGCACCTTTCTCTCATAAGCTCGCACAAACTCATGCTCAATATTGATACAATGAGTGCCTTCATTCCTCCTTTTAAAGGCAATTCGAAGGATAAAGTTAGCAAGTTTCTAATTGAGGAAAGTTGCTTTTGTGATTGATTGAGTTAATTGACTTAACTACTCATGCAACTCTATCTCAGTTCTGGAACTTGAGACTCAAACACTTGTCCTTTTCCTCAATTAACTCGCACTAGAAGACAAATAACTTAGCCTTCCACTTCAACACATTAGTTAATTGCTTCATAGCTTGTTCTAATTTTTAGGAACTCTCCTATTCTTTAGGAATTCGAGCATGCTAAAAGAGAAAACATGTTGAGGTTCCTTGAATTAAGGCACAAATCAAGGAAACATTCTTTGCTACTATTTTCAACAAGCCATACCTGTAGTCACAAACTGGAAAAATGTGGACACATCCAAATCTAAGCGAGTAGACCCCATGCTTTACCGAAAATCAATTGGGTCACTAATGTATTTGGTGAACACACAGCCAAATATATGTTATGCAGTTAATTTCTTGAGCTAGTTCATGGTCGAGCCTACCAGAGTGCATTGGGTTGTTGCCAAGCATGTATTGAGGTATCTCAAGCGGACAATAGAGTATGGATTGTGGTATAGACAGGTTGACGGGGTGAAGTTTGAGGGCTTCACTGATGCAGATTGGAGAGGGGCAGGAAAAGAAAATCGGGTTGCACTTTCAGTGTTGGATGAGCAATTGTTTCCTAGTTCAGCTGGAAGCAGAGATCAATTGCATTGAGCTCAGCAGAGGCCGAGTACATGACTGCTAGTTTGACAGCATGCGAAGCCATCTAGTTGAGGAAGTTGCTCATGGGCTTGTTTGGACAGGAGCTTGAGCCCACCGTGATCCACTGTGACAATCAGAGCTACATCAAGCTCCCTAAGAATCTAGTGTTTCACGATCATGCACGTTGGGATACACTATCATCACAACAGGGACATTGTTCAGAGAGGTACAGTTAGACTCCAATACATACCAACAAAGGAGCAAAGAGCAGACATCCTGACTCCAAGGGGCACATTTGTTTACCTCAGAGACAGGTTGGGAGTAGTGCAGAACACCACCTTCTCTAAGAGGGAGTGTTGATTGGAGTAGAGAAGTAATGGTTATGATTACCAAGGTGCCAAGGCTAGCAAAGGGACCCACAAGATAGCCACTTAGCAGATTATTAATTTAATTAATTGTTTCCTAATGTTTGACTTCGGAAAAATAAAAAGGCCAAACAGCCTTTTCTAAGCCCAAAATTAGCACGGCCTTACAGCGAACTAGTGTGTGCAGAAAAAAGTCATACTGCACGGTCATACAGCACGTACCAGTGTGCAGAAAGGCCATACTGCACAGCCGTACAGTAGCAAAAGTGTGCAGGTGTTGTCCCAATTTTGCTTGGTTCAATTGTTCAGAGGGTTTTGCTGTAGAAGGGAAGTGTTCCCTTGCTGTATTAATTTCTGAAGATCATCAGTTGTTTAGAGGCTTTTGCTGTAGAAGGGATGTGTTCCCTTCTCATAATGATTTCTGAAGATTATTATTTTGCTGAGCTAATAGAAAAACACACAGTTTGCAGGTTTTCCCCGGAGTTTGAGTTTCCTGCATATATCTGGTGTCTTATGTGTTGAATGTGTTTGTCTTCAGCTTTATTTATTTCCACTGTGCATGTTATAGTTAGAAAACTCAGTGTATTTGTTATTTAAGTTTCAGAAGCAGTTTAAATTATATTTCTGATCGCATGCTTAGAGAATTACAAATCAGTTGCTGGGTTTTAAGGGAAAATAACAAGAATTTGGTTCCTTCTCCAATACTAACGGGATTTTTGAGGTAAAGCTCAAATTTATTGATCTCCTTTTCACGTTTGCAGACCATTCAATTTTAACAGTGACAGGTTACCAAAAACAGCTCTATTTTTGAGGTAAAGCTCAAATTTATTAATCTCTTTTTCGCGTTTGCAGACAATTCAATTTTAACAGCGACAGGTTACCAAAAGCAGCTCTCTTCTCGCATGCAGGAACTTTTTTTGAACAGGAATTCAAAAATAGAGAAAACCATCATGAATAGGTTCTTTCTCTTTATTAATGTTTTCTGTGATGTAATGCTTAACGCGATTTGAAGATAGGGAGGTGGTGGTTGATGGAAAGACATGAATAGTCTTTTTGTATGCATATTTAAGGTGCTTTAACGCACAAACAGCAGACTTAAATGGTCCTAGAAGACCGTAAATGTAGGGTTTCTTGACAAACTGTTGTAGTTTTGAGGTTATATAGTCGTTTTAAGGCTCATAAAGTGGCATGAGACTGTCCAATGTATATTCCAATTTAAAAAATGAAATATTGAATATAATTATTTTTTTCATGGGGGATTAAAAAGAGTTCAAGTGAAGCTTGACTCTTCAAAAATACCCCACAACATTCAATAAGGAAGAAAAGTAATTACTAGGTGGGCATGATAAAAATAATATAACCAAATGTTGTTTCCCTCCACCATCAAAACAGTGACACGATTCCTACAAAAAATTGTGAAAAAGGTTCTCAAACGAATTGATTAGTCTAGTAAGTTTCACTCAAATACAAGCCAATTAACCAGAGAAAATGGGAACTTAAAAGGACATTAGATAAAATGGGGCGGAAATCAGGCACAAAACCATCTAAAAAATTAATTATGTTTATAGTTTGAACTCCTGATAACTAAAAGAGCTCAAATGTACCCACATATATTCCATACTCAATACAACAAAGAACACTATGTTGAGGTGCAACCATCTCTAAAAAACGCGACTAATATACTAAATAATATAAGAAGAGCACATGACGTTGGAAGATGTGGCAACTATCTAAAACTCCCACAGCTAGAATGAAAAATTAAATATCTTATCTATCTATCATTTGCCATTAAAAATCACCCTTGAACTGGTTGAACAATCCAAGGCTGGGTAAAGAATAGATCTCCAGTGAGAAAATACTGTTAAGTGTATTAATTTGAAAACATGTTTACTGCAAACTTCAAAGCATTGCTATTCTCCACAAAATTATTTTGTGTCCATTGAATGTGTACAACTGTTAATCTCCCCAATTTTTTTGTATAATTCACCTAGTCTACATGACTTAATGGAGACTATAACAGTAAAAATAGTCCATTTTTCAGATATCAAAATACTGCCACCTTCCAGGTGCATGCCTCTTTGGGTTTGCTTACCTTGAATATCTACCTTATCTTGGACCATGATATTGAGTTACCAGTCCACTATTCCTCACTTTCAAGGCAATTGTTCGTGAATAGCAGCACCTTAGAAACAAGGCACATGAAGTCTACCCATGATCAGAATCTTTGCTAACAAGACGTCAAGACTATTTTCACGTCCAAAATATGCATATTCTCCCATTCTTACAAAACTTAGAACCCGTGGAAATATAAGTGAATGTGTCATTTAATCAAGGTGTTGCCTTGTATATTTCAAGCAGTTTAGTTAAACAATGCCACCATGACTAAAAATGATGCCACTACTCCTATCTGGGAAGGAATGTTGAAAGTGAATTAGGGAAACCCCATGTCGAGTTACAAATAATGACATACAATTTAGGACAAATTCAAAACTCTATGGCAGCCTTATATACAGTAAGAAAATTTGCATGTTTAAAGGTTTAAAACAAAAAAGAGAATATGTTTATCATGTAAAAACTTTTCTTGCATATACAAGAGACAAATGGACAACAATGGAAATGGATGTTCTAAAAGGCCTTTAACCCTTATAAAAGCATGTTTGAGACGGAATCTCCTCTTTAGCAATGTCAAGGGAATGGAGTATTAGGTTAAGCATTTCTTCTCTTTTCAAAAAATGATATGTCCTCAATTAATAGGGAAATATAATTGAATCTTAAAATCTCCAAAACTGTTCATAAGGAATAGCGTAGTTACTTTTCAATGTTGGATATCCACCTGTAATTGAAAATGATAAAGATTGGAAATTTAGAGCAACAATCAAGAATTAATGTCCTCGGGTGACCACAAGGGTAGGACAATGGGACTAGAGAATACATGCGGTGTATATACAAGACATGTGGGAGGGAAAATGCGACTCCATTGTAACTTTAAAGCTTACAAGGCTAAAATATGACTAAAATAAGACTAAAGTGACGTAAAAGTACAATCAGAAAGTACAAAATCGCATAAAGTGACCAAAAACGAGAGATACAGGGTATGTCATTGTTGCACATTGTAACTCCAAAGAAGCAAAAGGGGAGCAGAAGATGAGGCCAATGAAATCAGCATCTGTTGGATTTAATGGTTGATGGCAAGCGAGGCGAGTAATACAATCTCTCACTATCTGCGTCCTCCAAAACCATCGGGAAATCCAATTGTATGATCCTAGGGGGGAGTAGAGGAACGAGAGCTACTCCTAACATCTGAGGCCGAAAGGAAGAAGCTGTTGATTATTCTCAGTCCATTGAGTTGTGTTTGGGAGGAGGTTTTGTGGGTTTGAGGCACCTTGCAATGTCTTTGTCTCGAACCATTTCCTTTGACTATTTGAGTATAGATTGACTGAAGCATGGTACTGCGTCTACATGTCGATCTTTAAGATACCTGTCTGTCTCATAAAAGAGGGGGGGCGTTGTGGTGAACCCCGAGGTCTCAACCTTCTCCCATTTGTTGAATGTCGAGGCTCTATCTGTCACTTATTGTTTCAATCAAATGAAACAACCTAGAAATAAGAGGTAATAGTTCTAGAAATCCCAAGGTGAGTTGAGGTGTGCAAGAGTTGAGATCTGTATTCTCGCTGATAAAGAGGGTTAGGCATCTTTGGTCCTAGTATCGGAAAGATGTAGAGAGGGAACCCAAAGAATCCCAATTATGACAATGGAAACTTCCTTTGATCTCATAGTAAACAGGGCACCTGAAGAAGAGGTGCCACTCAATCTCTGGCTCCTACAGATGGCACACCTGGAAAATTTTGTCCGATCAAGGAATATGACGGCCAGTCTCGCCTCCAAGACGATGCGAGCCCACACAAAGTAGACTCAGGGGGATCTTGAGTGAGTGCATCCAATGTCAACGTAAGAAAGGGGTCAAATGATGAGCCCATCTTGCATCTCTAAGAAATTCTCCAAATAGAAAGACATCTTCAAACCAAGGCCCGTAGGAGGGGAGATCCACGTGACCTGAGTATATAACTAATAGATATCCTCTCTGATGGACTGAATCATAATTGTTTAGTCCGCAAAATATGACTTGGTGCATCACAAGAGAATCAGAATGGAGGAGGCGCTCTAGGGAAATGGCCACAGACTGAAGGAGTCAAAATGCCTCAAAGAACTACTCCCAATCATGGCCTATTGATTGAATTGAAGCGAGGACCTCTAAGGAGAAAAATGCTAGGTAGGGCTAACGATCTCTCCCCACGACAAAAACCCGAGGGGACCTAATTCTATGTAGGAAAGAAACTAGGCGAAAGATGACCTCAAGATGGAATGGATGGGCCCCAAACAATGCCTAGATAATAGGCTATGAAACTATATGTTTGCATTGTATGGTGCATCTGAGAAGCAAGGTATAGACTCTCAACGTCTGAGCCCAAGCCATATGTACCAAACTTGGCCCCCAAATCTCTGAACCATAAAGAACTGTAGGCTGAATAATTGCGTCCATGAGGTGGAGTTTGGACAAGATGTCCTGAAACTAACTCTGGAAGTATTGTCTTTCGATGAGGGCAAGAGAGCCATATCCTTTATTGAGCAAGGGTTGGAGGGCATATCTCATGCTAAAACGAGGCCCTATTAACTGCACTCCCAGGTAAATATAAGATGTGGTGATCTCAATCTCTTCTCCTCAAAAATAAAGATGCAAGTCTGAAAGAGAGGTTTTCGATGCATTGAAGATCCTAACCTTGGTTTTACCGAGGTTGACCTTCAATTGTCAAAGGTCACAAATGTCAGCTAGGGCATCTAGTTGTCTCTACAGGCCCCAAAGGGTAAAGGTTAATAAAACCAAGTCGTCATCAAAAAAGAGAAGAGAGATTAACACCTGATGAAGAAGGCAACCATCCCCTCCAACTCGTCAATATAAATCCCAAAGAGGGTGGGTGAGAGAGGACATCCCTGCTTAACACCAATGGTACTCTGAATGAAATCTTAAAGGTCGTGTGCAATCTTTAGGCATCCAATAACTGACTCGTACAATCTCATGATGCCTGCCAAGAGCGTCTCGGAAATCTCAATGTCACGAAGTCTTTGATATAGTGCCTCCCTCAGCATTGTGTCAGATACTTTTCACAAGTCGACAAGCAGTAGTAGACTTTCGAAGAACAATGACAAGCCTCCTCAATGACGGCTCGAAGTGTAAATATGTGGTCAATTGTCTGGTAGTTTGGACGAAAACCTACTTGTCCCCTAGCTCTGAGATTTCGTCACCCTAGCTCTTCAAAAATCCACTGATGTAGAATATGTTGCTTTTGTTGAAATGTGTAACTAGGTTCAGTCTTCATAATATTTTATGTACTATTGATTTTATGTATTTCTTATAAAAGAGAATGAAAATTATTATTGTTATTTTATAGCATGGTTTTCATACTCAAGGTCAAGTTGTTTTCGGTCAAAGCACCCATTGTGTGCTTCTAGGTTTTGTCATGAAGTCAAGAAGTCAAAAGAGTCATTGTCATATGTGAAAGACCCCATTTGGCATCTTGTACCAAATCAAAGAAACTATTTTTGAGTTATATGTGTTAGAATACTCCTCCAAGACCATGTCATCCTAGCAAAGAAAAAGTCGACCTCATGAGGGCAATTCGTACTCCAAGGAAGCGTATATATACAAGATACTTGACCTCATTTGTATTTGTTAAAATTGGACAGCTAGGTCCAAACTCCATGTTGTGATGCTCAGATGAAGATACCAATATTTTTATTGGGTTCCTCTTTCGGAGAGGTGCAAGATCGATCTAAAGATCATCTTGATCCGATGAACAGAACATTTATTTTGAATTTATTTTCTAATATATTCAAATATGTGCAAGTCGGCTTTAAGGTTTTGTAACCCAACAAATGTGCCACACACGCTCAGTGATTGATATAAATCAAGTCAACGTTGGAGGACATTTCACTCATCTCATCCTCACACATTCTCTCTCCTCTTCTGATTGGTTCGAGCTACTTAGAGGTAGTTCTTTGTTCACACGTGGGAAAGAAGGACGAAGACATTTCTGCTGCAGCTAGGGTTTCCACCTTAGGTTTGACCAGTGTTGACTTTGGTCAACACATGGTCAAAAGGAGCTGAATTTTGGCATAGACTTCGATTTCTGCAATCCGTACATTTTGGCACAAGAACCGAGGTCAAAGGTTGACCGTAGACTGTGATGCGTTGACTTTGACTTGTTGTTGTTCAGCGTTGACTTTTCTGGGGTTGACTTTAGGTTGACTGTTTGGCTGATCTGAGGGTTGTGTGACATTGCTGGTTAGCCAACCATATCGAGACTTTGTTGGTTGAAGCATCCTATTGACCGCCGTAACACACCACCACTCTCATCTGTTTCTGGCTTGTCTTTTGTTGATCTACTGGTATGTTCTATCAGCATTTTACTTTATGGTTTTTGTGTTTGTTGTCTAGTATTGAAGAGAAAGTAAAGTTGCATCAAGCATAGAACATCTACAAAAATTTACAGTATTATTACTAACAAGCTCATTGAAGCACAAGAAGGAAGACAAGAAGACTAGTGAAGAAAAGGAAGTGTTAGGGTCCTGTAATTTACAGTATCACAAGGTGACTGTGTACTTTCTCTTTGCAAATTTTTCATATTTTACATATATGTCAATATTCAAAATCTTTCCAAAGCAAGAATCAAAGGAAACAAAGGCAACAGAGAGGCAAGGAGCAGCATTAGAACATTAGCAGAGACAAAGTTAGTAAAGAAAGCAGTTAAGGCGGAAAAACAGCAAGAGTGGAGTCTAGAACAAGATCAAGTCAAGTCGTGAATGCAGGGCAAGTATTCTATGAACAACTAAAAAACGAACGGGCGCAACAAAAGCAGCAAACCACAGCAAGGGAGCAGTGAGGATCGTTGGTTCGAACATCGATCAACGGCGGAGATTAAAACCGCAAACGCAGAGGCAAGTGTTGCAAGATAGGCGCAAAAGGTAAAAGGTTAAACTGCCGAAGTGCGATGTGCGACGATGGTGGAACCCGATCGCAATGCACACATCACAAATGTTAAAGGACAAGTGCTAAGGAAAATGGTAAGAACGGCGAAATGCAAAGTGCGATATCAGAGCGGATGCGAGGTATTCCAGAACCAAGATTTAAGTATTTTCAGGTCCGGGTGAACGAGTTTTCACGTTGTTTTGTGTGTAAAACGGGTCAAGTCGAGCCTACAAGGTTTGAAGCTCATTTCACTAGGAAATAAGGCTAAACGCAGAGCAAAGGCCGAACACGTCACGACAACAAGGAAAAAGACAGAAAAGGTCGAGTCCGGGATTGATGCAGAGATAACAATAGTAGAGACTGAAGGGGCAGCAAAGCACATCAGCACCAGCATCAATAAATGAAAGTAGTCAGCATTGCACTGGACTTAATTACCCAAAGTCGATCTTTTGAAAAGCAGGACCATATGTCAAAGCCATCAAAGCGTTTAGATCCATAAAGAGCTGCTCAAAATTAATTTTACAGGGAATATGTTGTCAGAGATTTTTTACTCAAGCCTTGCGTGGCCATGCCTGTTTAATTTCAGTTGTTTTGTAATAAATGAAGTTTGACCCAAGTAGATTAGGGCAATCGACTCAAGTTTTACTTAAATACTACTTGAACTTTCATTATCAAAAGTTGCAAGTTGGAACCTCGTTAGAATCTGTGTTGTAAAAGATATTGTATTGGAGCATTGTAACTGTTTTGAGTTGGGCATCAATAATAAAGAGACTGTTCACAGGATTCATGAGCTATGTTAATGGTGATGTTCTTTCCTCTGTGTTAATGTTTTCCTCTGTCTTTTCATGTTGTACATCAATTTCTCTGATTACAAAACAGAAGTTTTAGATTAAGATTTGTTGAGAGAGCACCTTAATTCTGTCTATTTGTGTTATCTTAATGTTTTTCTCTGAAGTATAGTTAAAGAATTCTTAACTGCTCTTTAGCTATTACTGAACTCACTGCTTTCTTTCATCTCATATTCACACTACCAGTAAGATCCAGTCTGCATAGTTAGCTTGCCCTGTGAATGCCCCTTCAAAAAGTTGATGCACAATTCAACCTTTTATGACTCCATAGCCCAATGGATTAAGTTTCACAGCTCTGTCTGTCCAACCACCCAATCAATCAAAAAAAACAACCCTCATAATTTCTATAACTAGCCTAATATCAGCATTCATAATTATCAAGCTAAATCATAAAAACGGAGAGAGCCCTCTGAGTCTAGGAAGGCTAGGTCCTGGTCTCCAAAGTGGTTTGATGTTATCCTCTGTCGTTTGTTTTGCCAATCTTACAAATTACGGAAAGCTAACAGGAATGATCTAAGAAGAAGAAAGAACGAAGTCTGCAATCCGAATTGTTGTCTCTATTACCTCACAAGTGCGAATTGCAGCTAGGGTTTCTGCAATCACAAGATCATGATAAAGTTATATTTCTAGAAGTTGAATTAGTGTTGCCAAAGGACCAAGTTCTAAGGCCGAATATTTAAGGAAAGAAGATCAAGCCAAGCAAAGAAGAGAGTAGGCCTAAATTAGCCCCTTTCTCCCACATGTGCAAAGTTGCAGTTATTGTAGGAGGGTCGAAAGTTGCAGACCAAAAGCAAAAGCTGAAATTCTGAAGTGGAGGCCGAAATTCGAAATTTGGAGTTGTTTGACTAGTGTTGACTTTATGGCAGAAGAGCTCATCTAAAGGAGGTTGACTTGGTCTTGGAGGAGTCTCAATCTTGGGTCTAAAAGGTCTTGGAATTCGTCATTTGAAGAATCTATAAGAAGAAAAGAATTTATTGTGGTTTTTCCTCTCTAGGAGAGGTTTTGGCCCTGGCTAGCAGCCTACATCTTGTGTCCATTTGTTCTATTGATCTTCATGTTTTGATAGTTGTTTGATGATAAGAACACCATAATAACCAAGATAAGAAGAAGAAAATTATAAGTACATCAAGTTAAAGTAAAAGAGCATCACAAGCAGTTATCAAGTTTAGAGAAATCACTCATATTCTAGCTGCCCTAGATTTCTCAACAGTTTTTCTAGTGCAAATTATGCAAGAACTTTAATTCTAAAACTTGATAATTACTTCCAATGATGTGCACCGACAATAAGACTTACCTGAAAAGCATGTGCAACAACAAGAAGGTCATGGCTACTTACCAGAGAACGTGCCAAAATGGATTGTTCGAACTGAATTTCACTTTCATCCCGATATACATAAATATGTACTTGAAACCTAGAATCATTTATAAGTGACACACATCCATCTACGCACAACCCTAGGTCTGATGGAAAGGGGGTAATACATTGCATATTTGCAGGTATATTCATCGGATAGGATCCGTCAAACCAACCGGGAATCTCATCATGATGTTGAGGATGAATAATTTGATGGAATGGAAAAAATAAGCATCCACCAGGCGAATTCGAGGTACTCGCGAATCCAAGTGCAGAAACCCTAATTTTGGAAACCCTAGTTTGAAGTTGTCCCTCGATTTTGTCAAGGACGTGAGGATCTGAAGTAACCTTCAGCAAAGGCTGAAATGCCTCACCATCCTGGACAAACTCTGGACCTTCGAGCGGGGGGCGTCCAAACTTTGATGGTTTCGTGAGATCATTATTTGTGGTGATTGGACAACTGTCAGTGGGCTTATTATCAATTCAGCCAAATGTTTGTGAACTGACAGATTGACAATCCAATGTATTAGATTCTTTAGATTTCCCAGGATGGGATGAATTGACCGGAAAATTTTCAAGCAATAGAGAGGTTTGCAAGACATCACATGCTTGTGCCTGAATGCAACTGGTACTAGCTAGGCAAAAACCAAAAATATTAGAGAGAATGGCCGGTGTTTTCCTTCCAGTGAATAAATTAGGGTATATCAGTTGTTACATACGAGCTGTTAGGGGATAGAAATACGTGCTCAGAGAAACATCACTCGAATGGAAGGCTTGCCTAGATGAGATGACATTCGACGCAATTATGCTGAGAGGAGTGTGATACGTGGGAACCGTCATTTCAGAAACCCTAGTTTGACTTGTTTCAGGGATCTCATCAGGATCGTAAGAACTTGAGATAACTGTCAACAGAAGCTGAATTGCTTCGATTTCCTGATGGGTCCTTGAATCATCACAAAGCAGATCATCGAATTTCGGTGGCTTCATACGATCGACAGATAGGTACGAATGACAGTTCTCAGAGGCGTGAGTGAATATGTTTTCAGATAAGTAGCGATCATTGGAGCCATCAATTTGATCAAGTTGGGTACCTGGCATGTTAGGCTCCCCTAGAGTTAACAGTTGGGATGAATCAATAAAAGAAACATCTTGAGGTTGTCGAGATAGGCATTCACTCTTTTGGCTATTTAAAGATTTCAGATGAAAAAGATCAGACAAGAGATTCATCAATTTTGTAATTTGATCGTGGAACACCACTCCTGTGTTCGTGATTGTCGTCAACACTAGTATAAGACAGCTTTGAATGACTTGAAGAAATCACCGATGTGGCAGTCTCACGAAATGAATCAGGGAATAATGGATGAAATGATTCAGATGCGGGGGTATCAACCATACAAGGAGCTTCATTTCGCACATTAGTGTCATCCAGAGAGGCCAATGATCCTGCATGCCCATCATGGTCCAAAGATTTTGTAGGGAAATCAACTTTATCCGGGACAAGACTCAATTTATTACCAGTATGTGAATGAGATTTAGAACTGTACCCAGGTAAACGTTCAGTGGACTTAAGATAGGTTTCATTAACAAGGAGAGATGTTAGGCCAATACGGTTTTCAAGCTCTGATTTGACAGGGTGCGTGAAAGATTCAGGGGTGGTACAATAGGTTTTATTTTCTTGTACACGTCTATCATCACTCAAAACTTTTGCGACCAAAACTCCATTACACGACAATTCAGAAGGAGGAATAGTAATATTCTTCTTAGAGGCCTGAATGTGTCTTGGACTCGGGGAGATAGACAAGGAAACATTAGGGACAGAGTCCGAACAACTGACAACTTGCGGATCATCATAACAAACATTGGGATCAGGCTTTGTTGTCGATTGAAAGTGTTCTAGGAAAACGAAAACCACCTGTTGAAACTATTCAATTAAATATGCCCAATCGACATCCCTTTCAGGGAACTCGAAACAAAAATGAACAAATCTGATAAAAAACTCCTCTAGAGATTCTTGAGGTTTCATTCTGATCTCTTTTAAACTTATTAATACATTTTGAAAATCGCATCTGTGAAAAGCTTGTTGTAATTCATCGGCGAGTTGCTCGAACGAATGGATGGAAGCTACCGGTAATGTGCGGCACCATTGCTTAATGCAACCTTTGAGAGTGAGGGAGAAAAGAACACAAGCCAACTCCTCATCATCAATTTCGTAACACTCACGAAACTCAAAGAAATCCGAAAGGTGCTCGATTATGGAAATTCCATTCTCACCATCGAATTTTAACTGGGACAAGCGATATAGAGGTTCATCAGGGATTCAGCATCGAGAACCAGATAAATCCGATAAACATCTCGGGAGAATGATTTGGGGACGAGCCATTTATAGATATGAGACTAACTGCAGGCTCTAAGGGCTCAGCTTGTCATTTGCCCCTCCTTCTAGCGCCAATTTGTTGACGGGCAAAATCATATTGCCGACAAAAAGGGGGGTCTCCCCAATGAAAGGTCCCAATTAAACCTCACATCATTTGGGATAGGAGCCCCATCCGGTATGTGGGCTCAACTGTCGCCATAAGTGTTTCCACTCTTGGTTGTAGGATGGGAAGAAGGTGAAGCGGAGGCAAAGGTGAAATGACCAATCAGTGAAGCGAAATCAGCCCAAGATTGACGAACCATAAACAAAGATACAAGCAAGTCTAAGCAGCAAAAATAAAAAGGGGGTATGCCATGAGTGGGATCAATGAGCCGAAAAACCAATTAGACACACATGGAAGAAAACACGCCAAAAGTTAACTGCAAAGTAGTTCACAATAGATCACTGACATGGCAAGGAACAAATAAACACTGATTCAAGAGCAAACGTACACGCAACCACTGTGAATTAGTTCATAATCAATTGCATGCATGAAAGCATTCGTACAACATAGTGAAATATTAGACAACTAATACTATCACCACAAGCAAGCACATGAATCAGTGCCGGAAAAGAGAACATATTATTAATGTTGTTGCAACGTCAAATACATGTTTACAACTCGTCAAAACCCAATAGTGGAACATGGGCTATTCATCTCAATGCATGATACCTAAACCCTAACCTCGCTACCTCTCTCTCTACTTGATACCAAGAGCTGAGTGCCTTTAGCTCTCAAGCACCAATTCCTCTATCATACTGGCTTCCATTGCAGAGCTAAGTCCCCCAGTGGTCACTTCTCGAAGTTGTATATATAGGCTAAGATGTCTTTTGAGTTGCCCTTGACTCTTGGTCTTCCCGATTGTTGGGTTGGCTTGCGACTTGGGCCATTTGCGACTTGCGACCCAGGGTCATCTACGACCTGCGACCTGGGGTTACTTGCGACCTGCGACCTTGAGTCATCTGCGACCTGCGACCAAAGTCATCTGTGACCTGCGACCTGTGACCTGGGGTCATCTGCAACCTGCGACCTTGAGTCATCTGCGACCTGCGACCTTGGGTCATCTGCGACCTGGAGTCATCTGCGCCCTGCGACCTGGAGTCATCTGCGACCTGCGACCTGGGGTCATCTGCGCCCTGCGACCTGGAGTCATCTGCGACCTGCGACCTGGGGTCATATCCCACCTGCATTCCTCTTTCGGTGATCTCTGGTTTTCACAGCAAGATGCCTTTTCCTGCATATCAAACCTGTGCAAGTGACCAGGTGCCTTTGAGCTTAAAGTGAGGTTCTTAGGGATTCATGAGGATCCACCTCGCTTTGAAAGGGTCCCCTTGCTTGTTGGGAAAACCCTGGCTCTACGTGCAAACCAATAACTTCCACGTGCAATAAAATAGCATAGGTCACATGTCTTTATGATCAAATAATAATGCTAGAGGCATATTTAATTAATTGCAAGAGTGATTCAAACAAAAGCTATTAGCTTAGACCCCTGTGTAGTCTTTTGTCATGTCGCAGCATTATTGGTGTATGTGGTTTGCATATGATGACCCTGTGCCCTTTTACCCAAGACTTATTTCTTCTCTATGGCGTAACGGTAAGGAGAAAAGTTGATTTGCACTGAGCGCACTTCTATTTACATGTTGCTTCCTTGGTCACTGCCTTGTATAATCTTTGCATGGCTTCAAAATGGGATACATCCTTGACAAAGCCAGTATATGTGTACGCACGCATCCCTCTGGCGCATTCCTGGTGTGCTTTCAACAGTGCGATTATAGGGTCTTTCACAATAAAATTTCGATCATTTGCTGTCACGTAAGCTTAATATCCTGTGTCTCCATACACCCTTGCATCAGATGGCAATGCTCTTCGTGCGTAACACACAAGGTTCCCTTTCTCTTTTCTAAGGCGCCTTCCACCTCCTATAATCCAAGTGTGTGCCCACCCTATTTAAGAGTGCGACTTTGCGTCTGGATGAGCATGGGTATTCCCTTTGAGTGAGGTCGCACTCCTAGAGCGGAGGTCGCATAGTCGGAGAATCGCACCAGTCGCGGTCTCTCTTGAACGCACTTTTTTGCAACCTTGCGACCTCGGAGAGGTCGCATAGTCGCATTGGAGTTGGGTCACATCTCCTAACCGGTAGCAAACATTGCGACTTTGCAATATGAGGCCCGTGAAGTGCCCTTTTGTGACCACGCATACACATACATTTTATTGCGTGAGGCATAACTTCTCGTGAATTTTCCTGGCGCACAAGTTTCACCCTTCGGCAGCCATTGTGGTTGCAATACCCAAGACTGTACAACTATGGAGGGACCACACGGTTGTCCAGAGTACCTTTGGATCGCCATATCTAAGTTCACAAGCCCGGTGCGTCTCCCCAAAGTAGATTTCGCCAGACAGATAGATAGCAACAACCATGCGTTTGATGAGATTTAAGACGTGAGTTGATAGTGGACACGTATACAAGACTCGATTTCATGCTACGACTCTGGAGAGGTTCCTGGGTGCTCACTGTCAATTTATGTCTGAATCTGATATGGAGGTGGACATCGACAAGGGGAGGCCGGGACAAAATCACATCGCTATCCTTTGAAAAGAAACTGACATGCCGTGTTTCCTTTATGATGGCGAAAATACAAGAATGCGGCCTCATGGCTTGACCGCGTGATCAGACCATAAGTTGCATGGATGGAGGTTCCAGCAATGCGACTCAGCGAGGTCGCCGAGTCGCAACCTCCACGAGCTGCATTCCACGTCACTCTCTCCACATATGCGACTTTGCGACTAGTCGCATTCCTCCTCTCAAGCTGGCCGCAGATGGTCTTCATCGAGCTGCGCTCTCCCTTCTTTGTGTGGCCCAGCGTAACGCTACAATAATAAGATGTCGCGTATGTGTCTTGTATTAACCCCTTAAGCGCTCCTTAGTTTTACGTGGGGAGAGCTTGATATCATTTAGCACACGAATCAAATTGCCTCCCAATCAACAAGGCTCCATGACACATATGTGCCTACACCGTGCGGCAGTTTACAGAACTCTATACGGGATATGGCACTTTGAGTAGTCAATAAAGTGCACATTTTATGAAGTTGGACTTATGCCCATGTTGCCTCATGACTTTTATTTCATAACGCACAAACGTTAGAATCCTTCATCGTCATTTACCTCTTTACACATTTCTTTGAAGTGCGTCGACCCTTTACAATGGTTACCATGCGAATTTTGAGGCTTTTGAATGTGCTTATATAGTCCAAAGTCGAAGGAATTAATCCTCTACCCGTATTGAATGCCAACTGTGCCATATGTTGAAGAATCACCGCATGTTGGAGAGGGTATCATCATGCCATGTTCAAAACCCCCTTCGAAGAGTTTGTGTAGCTCACATGGACAATTGAAACCTCATCTTGTAGAGTATTTTAATGGTGTCGTGCCAATGGACGAAACAAATACGTTGTTCAATGTATACCGATAGAATCTTCGACCAATTTCCTAAAAGGCATAGCATGAGAATGAGTCAGCGCTCGGTAATAATGAGAAAAGAAAAAAACAAATGACTAGAAAAATAGCTCATTCGAGGAGCAGCAACATTGAAGTATCCAAACTAAGACATTGTAACTTAAGTCAATTGTTTGAGCATCTCTAAGTTTGGAAACCGGCTTAAACTTATATTTTCATGCAACCGTTGACCGTAGTAGACTAGACACTTCATGATTCCACAAGGTAACGATTCATTCACATAGAAGGCCTTCTTTAAATAACCGGGAACATGCTCCAAGAGGGTGTGGTGACAGGGCTGAGCCGAAATAGGTCAAAGGGATATTACCGATTGAAGGTCGAGTTGAAAACTTAAAGGGCTGAGCGAGAAGAGGGGGACCCGAAATTTTGAATACACCCAAAATTTTGGGTGTTGTTGTAGCGGCTACAACAGGGGGGTAGACCCTATGGAAATAGAATGAAGGAGACACAGTTAAATGACCAAATACATGTAAAAGATCTAGCAAGATAACGAATTCGATTGAATTTGAATGATTGATACCAGTGCCTTACGGAGTCAACTATCCTGCTAAGGAAATTACAACCAAGTACTTGATGAGAAACCCTGCAAAAACAGAATTTAAGATAAGCTCGGGGAATTAGATCTGGAGGGCTCTTCAAATCTTATTTCCTTGGGAGTCAGCTGGCCAGTTGAGGATTTGCCCAAACGCCCAATTCTAAATCCGAAAGATTTATGCACACTTAAAGTTAAACTGTTAAATCAATAAAGAAATAAGATAAAGAAATAAAATTTTCAAGAGTCAGAGATACCTGCTAACCCAATCCAATCAATATTCTTACCCAAAATCTAGTAACCTAAGCAAGATACATGTGCAATAGATTACTCTACAAGAACCATTAATCAACAATTCATTGAAATAATTACCAGCAGAATATAAAGAACAAGTTTACCATAAAATGCCGAAGAGAAACACAACCATCAAATAAAACCCCAAAGACTTCGTTTGTATTATTCCAGAAAAGTAGTACAGGAGAGCTTCAAGAGCAAGTACACAATCAAGAAATCGGATTAAAAAATCAAACTGACACTGACCTCTAATTTATAGGTAAAATATCCAACGGCTAGTTCACTTGATCCCTGTCAAAGTAATCCCGACCATTGAAAAGGATTTGATTACCTTTTAATTTCATCCGTCGAAATTATAATTTTTTGAGGAATTTCAAAATTTTCAATTAATTCCCTTTTAATTAACTCAAAATTAATATTTTTGAGTTAATTCCCTCAAAAATTTGACTATGACTTAACTACCAAGGCCCAAGGGTTCAAAATTTCTCAAAATTTTCAATATTCCCTTGGCTTGGCACTTTTAAAATTTTATTTTTATAGGAACCCACGAATTTTGCCTTTGAAGAATTTAATTTGACCTAGGACATAAAATTAATTAAATTTCTGGCTTAGGATTTTTAATTTAATTTGGCAAGAAAATTTAATCAATTGACTCATGACGGGATTAATTATTTTCCAACCCTCTTTACATAAGATTAATACATTAAACCATGAGGAGAACACCTGTTCGCAACAAACCCTCAATAATCTACCAAATTCTGCGACTTAAAATATGATCTAGTAGACCTAGCAATCTGTAATAAAATGATCTAGCCAATTAGCTCGGATCATTCCCAGATTACTTTACAAAGACTGGATAAAAAACACTAGGACTCATTTAGTATCTTGACGACAAAATCCACCCTAGCTTTGGGGTGAGGCTAGAGGGGAAAAACTATGCCGATCATTTGTGTCGAGAAACACAAATGAATCAGTGAGACGAAAAACCTCCTAGGATAGAAATCGTCACCAAAATACTAGGCTTACCTAGGTTGTTACATACATGATGGTCTTACTAAGATCATTTACATTATAAACATGCAGAATGGGTTTACATCATTTACGAAACTGCCGACTGATGATGAAATCTGAATGGCATGAACACTTGAACATGATAGATCCCTTTTGCGAAAAAATGGGTGCACTGCTATGGGGTCATTGACAAAATGTGTTCAACATCTGGCTCTACTTGAGGACATGTTGCTTCATTGAAGGAATGTGAGAATCCAGAATCTGCATCCAAGCAACACACAAAATTACGTAAGTAGCGTCCATCCGAATATCATCATATAACATTAAGCACATGAAAAATAGAAGCTCTTCATTTATTGACTATTCCACTGACATGAAATGTAAATATATTCTAACTACAAAATGAAATGCTGAAAGGACAAGGTGTAAGGTTAGATACAATACAAAGGATGCCCTGTGGCATCTGATGTGTTCAATATAGTGCATACTAAGCATTTGCCTACTTTGAGGCAAGTCTGTGTGTTGCTTTTCAGATGTGCCATGTGCAATCTTGCATACGATAGGACTTTGTCTCAGGGTTGCGGGGAAGCTTCAAACCCCCTTCGTTCCCGTTTCCGAAACGCGCTCCGTGCGGGAGCATTTTTGAAACGCTCGGAAACGCGCTCCCGAAAACGCTTCCCGAGGGGAGCGTTTTCGGGAGCGCGTTTCCGAACCTGTTAAAACGCTCCCTGCCTTTTCGGGAGCGTTTCAGGAAGCGCTCCGAAGCGAACGCTCCTTGAGCGCTTCCGACGTTTAAAAAACGCTTCGGGAGCGTTTTTTAAACGCCGGAAGCGATCGGGGAGCGTTCGCTCCCCGAACGCTCCCCGGAACAAAAAACACTTCCCGCCACGCGCAAATTTTTTTAAGTGAAAAATCGAATTGTTTATAATGGAGGGGGGTTTCATTTTGGTTTTTATTGTTTGTTGAGTGTTGAGAGAGAGAGCAAGAAGAGACAAGGAGAGCAAGGAGCAAGGCAACAGGAGGATTGCAAGAAAGAGGTAGGCCTTCTAATCCAATTTTGTATTTTCTAGGATGAATTTGTAGATTGTTAAATTGTTTAAAAATGAAAACTTGAATTTTTCTTGAATGTTGCATTTTATTGGATTTAAAACTTAAAAATGAATTGTTTTTTTCCTATGTTGCATTTCCTATTCCCATTTGGCATTTTTCCATTTGTTTTGCAGGCTAGAAACTTGAAACTTGAAACTTGTTTCCATCATGGCTATATGGCTTAGGATTTTCCTCATGTTGGTTCATTTCTTTGTGATAATGGTGTTGGAGAGTGGTAGAAGAAAGAGGCAAATCAGAGAAGAGGAGGATGAAGAGGAGGGTTATGGTGGATTTGAAGAAAATCCTGAAGAGGAGGAGGATTATGCTGAGGAGGAAGTGGGGAGTGGAGAACCTGAGGACACAGATTCCCCAACTAAACGAGACCAAACTCAAACACCTTTGTGGAAATATGTTCAGAAAATGGAAGGAGGGAAAGGTGGTGGAACCACTAAATTTATTTGCCCCCATTGCAATAAACAATACCATGGTTCATACACCCATGCGAAAAGGCACCTTTGTAGGATAATGCCAGGGGATGGAACTAAAAATATTGGAATCAAAGTTTGTCCTTATGTGCTAGCACCACAGAGAGAGATATATAGGAAGGAAGAGGGGGCTGCCCTACAGAGATCATCTAAAAGATCTAGGGGTTTCGTTGACTCAGTGCTCAACACGCTACACAAACAAGTTCAACTTCTCCACCCATGCCGTTGTTGAACTCGGCAGTGGCACTGGATTAAGGCGTAGAACCATATCCGATTTCCTAGACTAAGGGTGTAGGAATGATGTGGATTCAAAAGTTTACCGGTTTCTATATGCATGTGGGGTGCCATTCAATGTTCTTTGCTCACCTTATTGGCATGAAATGGTTTCTGCCATTAATGATGCCCCCAAAGGATACAAAAGCCTTGGGTATGACAAGGTCAGAACCGTGGGTCTTGATCATGAAAAAGCTAAAATAAACAATTCTTTGGCTAGAATGACAAGTTCGTGGAATGAGCATGGGCTGTCCATTGTCTTCCGATGAGGACCAATGTAAAAGGAAAACCATCGATAAGTAAGCCGCTGTGTGGGTTAGTGGTGCAATCTTCCGGCGCATATGATTATTCGTACAAATTCGAAACCGGCATTAACAAGGTAATCCATTACTTGACATAATTGAAAAGACTGGGCCATACAATGTCATACAGGTCATCACTGATAATGCTGCTAACTGTAAGGCAACAGGAGCAATTATTGAGGATAAATACCCCAACATTTTTTGGTCTGGGTGTTTGGTTCACACAATGAACCTTTTGATGCATGATATCATCAAAAACAAACAACCTCAATTCAAATGGCTTGGTGATTTGTACAAGAGAGGTAAAAAAATGATAAAATTTATTACAAATCATTGCAATACCCATGGGCTTTTCCGTACTCACTCCAAATTGGAGTTGTTGAAGATAGCAAAAACTAGATTTGCTAGCTATTACCTCACCTTCAAGCGCCTTTTGAAGGTAAGAGAGTCATTGGCTGCAATGGTATCAAGCCCACACTGGCAGCTATTAAAGGACAGGGCAGCAACAATAGTTGACAGGCAAGATTTCGAACATGTGGAGGAGACCGCCCTTGACCCTCTGTTTTGGGCACGTGTAAGGGAAATTTTGAATTTTACCAAGCCCATTTATAACATGATTCGGTTTGCAGATACTGATAAACCAGTGATTGGAGAGGTTTATGAGCAGATGGATAGCATGTTGGGGCAAATAAAAGATATTGTTAAGGATAATGATCCCAACTTGTATGCTATGATTCATGACTGTGTGTGTGCACGGTGGAATAAACTCAATGTTCCACTACATGCTTTGGCACATATCCTTACGCCAAAATATTACTCTCCATCTTGGTTGGGCCAACCTGCACCTGGAGGTGGGGTTAGGGTGAAACCTCACACAGATCCAGAGGTACAAGAGGGGTACATGAAGGCATTGGACAAGTTGGTACCCGACAGGGAAGAGTGTGCTAGATTTCACCTTGAATTAGGAAAATACTTCAATTGCATTGCTAACTTTGGTTCTTTCCATGCAATGGAAGACAGGGATAGATTTGATGCTCTCACATGGTGGGAAGCATATGGCGGCATGGGACTTTTGCCAAAGCTGGCTAAAAAAGTTCTCTGACAGGTTGTGAACACTTCTTCTGCAGAGAGGTGTTGGAGCACCTACAACTTTATACACAATGTGAGAAGAAACAGGCTGAATGAAAACCGAGCTGAAAGCTTGGTTTATGTGCATTATAACTTGAGGTTGTTGAGCCATTACTGTGATCGGGCAAATGAGGATCAATCATACAGAGTCTGGGACAACAACCCAGAGGATGATAATTTGGAGGACGGCACGTTACATCCGGAAGAATTGGAAGCAAAACTTTATAGGGATGATGATGAAGCATCAGCAGCACCGCCACACACAGTGTCATCCCACATTCATCGGGTAGCAATGCGGTGCCAATGCCAGCGTTACCTCGATATCACACGATTGTTCCTTTGCGCATCCAGCCCTCCACCTTCTAGCTTCTATGGTCGTGGTACTCCGAGAGTACCAGAAGACCAACATTTCCTCGGCACCACAAAATTAGACATTTCTCGTGGCGTGGCAAGGGGCCAATGTATAAAATAGATTTGTTGTTTACCAGTATTTTCTATTTGTGGTTGTTGACAACGAATGCTGAAACTTGGACTTTTTCTATTTTCATTTTCTAATGACAATTTAAGTTTGAAGTTTGAATTTGAAAGTGAAACTTTGAAGTTGGCATTTATAAGTTTACTGTTTACAAGTCATTATGAATTATGAATATGATGCTTCATGAAAGTTATATGGTGATCAATGAATCAATGATGATAAATGTTATATAATATCAATGATGATAAATGTTACATATTGAATTTTGAAAGCTTGAAACCTTCAGATTGATGATTCGCGAGACTCAAGAGTCAATATGTTGTATGCTTCCAACTTGTGGGGGTGGTTGATGAAGATTATAACTTCTAGATGATTGATGTTATATGATTCAATCTATGTTTTTATGTTTTTTATGTCTAATTCATCATTCTACATGTTTTTGTTGACATATATGCATCAAAGTATAAAAAATTTAAATAAAAAAAAAAAAATATATATATATATATAAACGCTCCTGAAAACGCTCCGGACCGGAAGCTTCTAAAAATGGCGCTCCCCGCTTCCGCTCTCGCTCCCAAGTAACCTTGCTTTGTCTTATCCGAAAATCGAGCTTCTTGCGGCCATCAAATGTATCGAAACGTTTCCTTATTCTTTTTCTTTTTCACTTGAGGTTTTTCTTCCTGGCAGACTGTGTTGTTGATGATGTGGAACATTGTACTTGTGAACTTTCAAACGAAGCATTCAAGATATGTGTGACATGCCTCTCTTCATTCTGCATCTGCTCTATTAAGGGTGATGGATCAACTTCATTTGTATTAACATGATTCTCTTCGGTTTTCCTTTTATCCGGGTCGCCTTCAATCAACCACTTTTCAATGAAAGAAATTGTCTCCTCATAATAGGATGGAGCTTGCTTTAGCAAACTGGGAGGCCTATGATCTGTTGACAATTCTGACTTGAGTTGGATATTTTGCATACGTGATCTTTCCATTTTTTCCAACTTATTTTGAATAACAATCATTTGATTAGAATGCTTAACCCTTATAACACTGATTTCCTTCGCATGATTCTCTTCAACAGTCAACAACTTGTGTTGAAGAGACATCTGACCGATTTCCATGTTTTTTATCACTTTATCATTATCCGCTTTCTTGGCCATGAAGCAATTTTGCATATAGTTCATCTCTTTCTCATGATTTGCTTCCATGGTGATCAAATGATTATGCATGGTGGCCATTTGATTAGAGTGATTAAATTCCATTATCGTCATTTCCTCGATATGTTTTTCTTCTAAGGCCAATAACCTGCTTTGCATAGAACCAATTTCCCTCGCGTGATCCACTATTAATTTTTCTTGATTAACTTCCATATTCTTAATGAATTGAGCCTGGTTGGCCTCCATATTCTTGATTACCTGAGCTTGATTCAGTTGCATATCTTTAACCATCTGAGTTAATTCCTTGATGAATCATTTTCAACTTCTATAGTTTCATTTACTTCAACTTTTGCTTTTACCTTTTCTTTATCTCCATATTTATTTTCAAAGGCCTCAATGAGTGATTGGAAAGAATCAAGTGTTTTGGGGGAAGTCAGCGAACCACTCCAAAGCATCACCAGCTAAGGTGAGAATGAAAAGTTGCATCTTCACATCTTCATGATCAGAATATGGACGACAATTGCTTATACAGAGGTTGAAATTCTGAATGTGAGCCTCGGAAGTAAAAGCATTATTATCACTAAAAGGGGGCACCTCATCAATAGTCACACTGACCAAAGACAAGAAATCGTGTGGAGCACCTTGAAAGTTAGTAAAATCAAAAGGATCAAAAAAATCATCCATGATGATTTGTTTAAATGGAACAATGAAATGGATGTTAGAGAAATAGATCCGTGTTCAAGAAAATTCAAGAGTTCAACAAGAAGCGAGTTTCTTAGCAGAAATTCTTGTAAGAAATGAAAGAATTGGAGTCGCCACTTGAACATGAATCTAATTCTAAAACCGAAAAATTAGTCGAGAGAAGCAGATGGATATCAGCGAGGGATTCTTTTCTGGGAGAAAACAGAAGAATAAGTGGAGTCGCCGCCCAAACAAGAAACCAACCGAAATGTCCAGGTGCAAGAGAAGATGAAAGGATTAGTGATATAACGAAAGATACGATGATGAACGATGAAGAGATGAAATGACACCAGAAAATGTTATGTCGTGTGACGGGCTAATGAATGGCGAGAAAGATTAGAAGATTAGAAAATGTCGTTGAGACCAAGGACGGAAAAACTCTATCCCCGGCAACGGTGCCAAAAAATGTTGTCGCACATAATGTCTAGGCACCACGACAACGGCTCAGATCGGGGGTTGTCACCCTGATCCCCAATCTCTCTATTTAAATTGTCTCCTTATAGCAGACTAAGGGGGGTAGACCCTATGGAAATGGAATGAAGGAGAACTGTTGGGAACCAACCAGTTCGGGAGACACAGTTAAACGACCAAATACTTGTAAAAGATCTAGCGAGATTAAAGAATTCGATTGAATTTGAATGATTGATACCAGTGCCTTGTGGAGTCAACTATCCTGCTAAGGAAATTACAACCAAGTACTTAATGAGAAACTACTGCTATGAAATGTTAACTTAGAATGCAGAATGCAAGAAAAACAATTTGAAGGAGCGAGATGAAGCAAGCTTCGAAGATGAGAGGTGATGTTAAAAGCCTAAAGCACTTAGATTATAAATAATCTGATCTAACTATTGTAAAATGTAACTAGGTCGGTCTTCATGTTGACTATGTAAATATGAAAAGGAGTCAAAGATATAAAATGTAATTATGTGTCATATATGCTCCAAGACCTTGCTGGCAATCTAGCCCATAATCAACGATGAAAGTCAAGTTGTAGTTACAACAAAGGTTGCCACATTAAATAATGAAGAAATTGCAATTCATGTCAGCCTATTCACAATGGACAAGTCGGCCTATCACTCAGCTACATGGTCGGCCTAATAGCAAGCACAGTCATGTATATATATAACTATAGTTGCAGATCATTTGCAATAAATAGTTTGGGTGCAGGTAGAAATAGAATAACGGACAGTTCTGAAGTCAATACAGGAGAAAATTGCGGACCATTTCTGAGATGTTACAGAGGTAAAATACGAACCTGAAGTGTGGGTATAATATACAACCACAAGTGCGGATACCTCTGAATTGAACACAGATAAATTAGAAACAAGCTTGAGGATATGTTTGGAAGGATTACGGGTCTACCACAGCAAGCATTGCGGATCTATCACAGCAAGCATTGCGGACAAAACTGAATCGACTACAGGAAGAAATTGGGAATAAAAGACAGGAATATTTGCAGAATATTATGGATCTGTTTGGGTTAAGAAGCACTGACATATAGTAGACATATATAAAGAGACAATGTGGATATATTCCAGTAGACAGTGCGGAGGAAAAGGGAGTGTTACAATGCGGATAAGTGAAGGTGACAGTGCAGAGTATAGAATGCAGATCTGAGACAGTGATACAGGAAGAAGATTACGTATATCAAGAGTACGGCTTTGATTGCAATTAGGATTGTTAAGGACTGTTGACTTGAAGAAGTAATACGTGAAACAATCTTCATAAGGAGAAGAAACAAGAATAGTGAGGAAGGTAAATCTTACCTTCCTACTGTTCAAGCAATAGAGGTTTTGCTCTGGCTCTAGGAGCCTAATTTTTGTGTCTCACTCATTTTGATAATTGACTTGATGAAAGATTAACTAAACTAAAAGAAGAAGAAGACATAAGTATTACAAGTAAGGTCACAAGTAATTATCAAGAAGAGAATTTGTGTTAACCTACAGCCCTCTAAATTCTCAACACTAACCACTAAGTACTTAAGCGAGAGTGCCAATTATGAAGATGCCAAAATATTACTCAATTAAAAGATCCACAAAAAATAAGATATCGATCACACTTACTTGAAAAAATCTTCCAAACATTAATATTCAATAAATATCGAAATTCAAGTAAATGAAACAAGACTTAATTATGCATTAAGTGTTCCAAAATTTAGATGCCAATGATCATCAAACTTAACTGAAGCATGTGAAAATAATTAGCATTTAAATCTCAATAATTATTCATCAAGATATACCATGAAATTTTAATGCTAAATAAAACACTTTGTCCACTTTATGGATTAAATGATTTTCTAAAACAATGCAAATCCAAAAATTAAATTTTTCCTATAGTTAAACTTAGGATATTTTAAAAATTGAATCATGTCAACCATAGGAATTTTTTCACAATTAAGTATCTTCGCAAGCTTAAAGGATCTAAATAGATCAAAACCCCGATATCCCAAAAATTGAAATTCCAAAATTTATATAAAAAAAAAAGAATTAAAAATCTAAACTATAGACTAAAGTTAGAAGATTTATGATTTTTAAAATTTTTGTTTTATATACAAATAAACAAAAATTAAAAGTTAAAGTTTTCAAAAAAAATTATTTTTTTATTTATTTTTTAAATTTTTTTAAAGTTTTAAATGTCAAAAGTTTTAAAATTTAATAAATAAAATATTAACTTGATTTTAAACAAAAGTCAAAAAATAAAAATAATATCGAATTTCATGAAAAGAATCAACTTTAAAAATTAAATGAAGATTAATTAAATTTTAAATAAATCCAAACTTTACAATCTAAATCTAAACAAAAAAAAAATCAAAATGTTTGTATTACTATGTGACTTAGGTTATGCGTTGTGTGCTTATTTGTTATGCAGGTGACCGGAAATAGACGAGCGGGAGGGCGAATGGACCAGCGAGAGAGGAATAAGATGGAGAAGATCGAGACAGAGGTATCAGGCAACGGATGATGGCAGCGTGAAGAGAATGTCGACGGGTAAGGAGAGGAAGAAGCCACGCGAGGGAAGACGAGGATAAGACGCAGGCAGGTCGAGAGGAATGAGGGACACGCGTGTAGAAGAAAGGGAACACAGGGATAGCGTGAAGGAGGGAGGAGTTGATGCGGGCTAGGGCAGAATGCGGCTGAGGGAAAACTGCGTGAGGAGATGGCAGCGATGAGGAGAAGGGAACAACGTGGGAGTTGCAGCTGATGGGGAATGGAGAAACACAGGGAAAGGAAGAGGGGAACATAAAATGGGAAATGTTGCAGGTAGATGAATGCGACAAAGAATAAAGACAGCGTGAAAAACGCAAGCCAACTGGTGCATAAAAAAAGTTTCAAAAGTTTCCTTCTGTCCAGCAATTAAATTTGCCCAGAAACACAGATCCAAATTTTTTTTAAATGAATATCTTTGTATAAATCCTGATCTTGAGATCAGATCTTACCTTCCAGGGCCTAGATCTATCTCAGATCCAAAAAAAAATTCACTGAAAACCCTCAAAGATCACCTGCACAAACCAGAAAAGCAACTTTACAAAAATCTAAAATTGAAACCCCGAGTTAGAAATCAGAAAACTAAAGAAATTTCTAAATATTTGCACTATAAAAATACAAATCTATACAATGTATTTACAGATTTATGCACAAGAGTTGCAGATCTGTCAGATCTGAGGAGTGTAAGTCTGACTTCGCTCCCAGACTGAAGATCTAAGGCTCTTACTAGCCAGATCTAGCTTTAAATTTGATAAAAGTTAAGATAAATTTTTAATTTAGGCACAAACCCTAGAAAAACCTTGCAAAAATAGAATTTAAGATAAGCCCAGGGAATTAGATCTGAAGGGTTCTACAGATCTTATTCATTGAGAGTCAGCTAGTCCAGCCGAGGACTTCCCCAAACGCCCAATTGTAAATCCGAAAGATTTCTGCATACTTAAAGTTAAATTGTTAAATCAATAGAGAAATAAGATAAAAAATAAAATTTTCAAGAGTCAGAGATACCTGCTAACTCAATCCAATTAATATTCTTACCCTAAATCCAGTAACCTAAGCAAGATACTTGTGCAATAGATTACTCTACAAGATCCATTAATCAACAATTCATTGAAATAATTACCAGCAAAATATAAAAAACAAGTTTACCATAAAATGCCGAAGAGGAACACGACCATTAAATAAAACCTCAAAAACTTCGTTTGTATTATTCCAGAAAAGTAGTACAGAAGAGCTTCAAGAACAAGTACACAATCAAGAGATCGGATCAAAAAATCAGACTGACACTGACCTCTAATTTATAGTTAAAATCTCCAACGGCTAGTTCACTTGATCCTCGTCAAAGTAATCCCGACCGTCGAAAAGAATTTGATTACCTCTTAATCTCGTCCGTCGAAATTATAATTTGTTGAAGAATTTCGAATTTTTCAATTAATTCCCTTTTAATTAACTCAAAAATAATATTTTTGAGTTAATTACCTCAAAAAATTGACTTTGACTTAACTATCAAGGCCCAAGGGTCCAAAATTTCACAAAATTTTCAATATTCGTTTGGTCAGGGACCTTTAAAAATTTATTTTTTTAGGGACCCACGAATTTTGCCTTTGAAGAATTTAATTTGACCTAGAACATAAAATTAATTAAATTTCTGACTTAGGATTTTTAATTTAATTTGGCTAGAAAATTTAATTAATTGACTCGTGAGGGGATTAATTATTTTCCAACCCTCTTTACAAAAGATTAATACATTAAACCATGAGGGGAACACCTGTTCGCAATAGACCCTCGATAATCTACTCAATGTTGCGACTCAAAATATGATCTAGTAGACCTAGCAATCTGTAATAAAATGATCTAGCCAATTAGCTAGGATCATTCCCAGATTACTTTACAAAGACTCGATAAAAAACACTAGGACTCACTTAGTATCTTGACGACAAAATCCACCCTAGCTTTGGGGTGAGGCTGGAGGGGAAAAACTATGTCGATCATTGTGTCAAAAACACAAATGAATGAGTGAGACGAAAAACCTCCTAGGATAAAAATCGTCACCAAAATACTAGGCTTACCTAGGTTGTTACATATATGATGATCTTACTAAGATCATTTACATTATAAACATGCAGAATGGGTTTACATCATTTACAAAACTGTCGACTGATGACTGAATCTGAATGGCATGAACACTTGAACATGATAGATCCCTTTTGCAAAAAAATGGGTGTACTGCTATGGGGCTGTTGACAAAGAGTGGTCAACAAGGCCTTAATATGGGGTTTTTGGGTTAACATGGGCTTATATAGGGCTTCACAGATTATGGGCTTATAATGTATGATGGGAAGTGGTAAGTATCGAATGGGATAGAAGGAACTACGTTCTCTCAATCAAGGTTTCCCGAGTAGTGCCCCTCCTATACCCATTAAGCCATTAGGGGAGGTCCCAATGGACTAGGATCAAAGATTAACCCCCCACTTAAGGTGAGAGAACAATATCATGGTCAAAACCCTTCCTTCCAGGTCACCCCATAATCCATATCAAATGCCCAAATACAAACAAGCATAACCACCCAATTGTGAAATGAATAAAGTACGTTTTGATCAGAAGCCTACCTTTGTTCATGTGCTCTTATCAAATGGGTGAGAAGCATTTGACTAATGCAAGTGGCAAAGATATAATGGCACGTCATTAGCTAGCGATGGCTATCAAGGGTCACATAGTTGGTTGGTTGGATGTGAAGAATGGGAGAAAAGTTCTCCTATAGGGTTACCCATTTTGGTGGGTGACGAGCACCCAGCAGAGGATTAATACAACCAATTCCAATTCTTGGGTCGAAGTGGGAAGTCATATCTATGGGCTTCATCACAAGATTTCCAAAAACTTCTAGACAACATGATGTTATAATGGTGGTTGTGGACAAATTGAACAACACAACTCACTTTATAGTTGTCAAGTCTACTCACAAGGCAATTGACATAGCTTATATCTTCATGAAGGAGATATTTAAATTGCATGGCATACCCAAGAAGATCATTTCGGATCAAGATGCCAAGTTCACTCCAAACTTTTGGAAGGCATCGTTTGTTGGATTTGGAACCCAGTTGGCCTTTAACATAGCATATCATCTTGAGACTGATGGACAAACTGAAAGAGTGAACAGAATTTTGGACGACATATTGTACGTTGTTATCTAAGATAACCATTAGGTTTGTTTTGAGTCATGAATCAATTAGGTTAAGTTAGGGTTGAATAGGATCTTTTAAATTTGTAATTTTTTTAAAAATTGCACATATGTGACGGGTCTTGAAAGTCATCATTCATGTGATAAGGGTCAATGTCAAAGAAAAATCCAAAAATATCTCATGCATGAGTAAATCTGGTCGTTAGAGTGAATTTGACACTTTTACCAACTTCCGAAGCGAATTCAGTGTAAATAGGTCAGGATTCGCTACGAAAGTACCTAATACTCTGTTTTTTCCAGCGTTAGGTATTTTTTGATATTTTTGGGCAGTCAACGCAGTAAAGAGGTGGTTGAGTCATCAAATGAGATTGGGAATATCATTGGGCCACTTGTTTAAGGGGGCAGCTCAGCAATGAACTCCACATGGCTGACATGGCTGACAATTCATCAAGTCAACAAAGCATGCCAACTCATCCATATAGCTCACCATCTCAACTCAAGCTCACGAAGTCTTAACTCTAGTGCATAAAATAGCCAACACCTCAACATGTCAGTTTGGTTCGATAAAAATGATACAAGTTGAATTGAAGAAAAAGGGTCTTAAAATGATTGTGCAAGATGATGATGTTACTCCATGAAACATGGTAAGGCAACACATTTTTTATCACATTTTGTCTTATGCTATCACAATCAGGCATATACAGGATTTAGAAGTGTTTTTGAGGTAAAAAGGAGGAGGAGCAAAATGCCAGTGAACTAGGTACTTTCATAGCGCACTCCAGGCTTAAAGGTGATTTTTCGCTACAAAAGTGTTGTAGGTTTCTTGGAGGGAAAACTTCTTTAAAAATCTCAGAACAGGGGTGACTTAGAGCATGTGTTTACCTCATTAGCATCAAGGAAGACCCTCCAACAGTCAGAAAGATCAAAGATTATGCAAAAGGTGGATTTTGGAGTTTGCTACAAAAGTGCGCTACGAAAATTCCTGTACATGATTGTTTTAGCAGTCACCTTCAAGTTCACTTTCTAACCAAATGGAAAGGAATTTTGGAAATCTGAAGGAGGTTTTTCTTCAACATGAGCCCATCTACAAAAACCACTCTCAATTTTTGCACAGCCATCAGGGTTTGGAAAATATGCAATCATCTTTGACGCCTAAATTTCAGAATTTTCACTAGCTAAATTTGTGTAAAAATTTTAAAATTCAAGTTGGTGGAGGTCCAGCTCAACATTCGCGTGGCATGATGACACGTCAGCAGTCCTGTACACTCAGAAAATTAGTTGGTTGCATTTGATAAGGGTTATTAAGAGAATTTGTTGAGCTATTTAATGAAAGAAGAGTCCTTTTTGTTTTCAAACTCTGCCAAACAGAAATATCCCTAGAAAGTCTCCAAGTGATGTAATTTGATTAGAAATAGGTCTCTTAGGTAGGAATTTGAGGCTAGCCTAGGTGGCAAGCCATTGTATGAGACCTCACTCTATAAATGAGGGAGTTTTTGAGTTTGAAAGGGTTGATGATTGTTATGAAAAAGCTACTATGTAAATTTTCTCTATCCAACTAATACACAGTTGTAGCAATTGTCTTTTAAACATGAGATTTCTTTTGAGCTTATGTGTTTGTGTTTTTCCACTTCTCATATTATCATCAGCTTCATAGTATCATGATTACTTGGAATTCATAGTATTATGCTCCAATTTCCTTTATGTATTATGTTTTTGCTATAAAAAAGTTATTTTTTAAGCTTAATTGCCTTAGCTTCCATGAACTACATTTGCTTGTGTTAATTTTGGGCAACTAGGTCCAAACTCCGGGTTGTGTTGCTCATATGATGATCCCGATATTTTTATTGGATTCCTCTTTCGGAGAGGTGTAAGATTGATCCAAAGATCATCTCGATCGGATGAGCAGAACATGTATTTTCAATTTATTCCACTTATGTGCTAGGCCGGCCTAGAATATAATATAGACTTAACTGTCTTAAAGGACGTGTCACACACCCCCACAGATGATTATAAGTAAGAGAGTTTTGGAGATCATTTCACACACATTGTGTGGAGGAAATTATCTTCTCTCTTCTTCGTGCATCTTTGTTAAGGCTTTCTCATGGAGCTGAATTAGGGCTTCTTGATGTAGCATTTCAGGGTTGTGTGACACGCTTGGCTGAATGACCTATCGGAGACTTCGCTGGTTGAAGCATCCTGCTGATCGCCGTAACGCCATCATTCTTCTTCTTTTTTCTATCGTTGGCTTGTCTTCCATCGATCGATTTATTTGTTCTATCCGCTTTAGTGTTTTGTGCCCTAATCTAAAATGGCATAGAACACGTTCAGAAATTTACATGGTATCAGAGCTAAGGAGAAGACAAAGCCCAATCTGTGTCAAGGGACAACTAGTGAAGTCTGGGCAGTGAAATAGGCTTGATACCCTACTTGAGCAGTGGCACACCTTGAGGGAGTTTTTCTTGTGACCTCGCAATTATTTATAAGAAAGATTTCTAGCGAAGATGTATACGGCCTGTTTGGGATTCGTTTTGTTTTTTTTTATGAGCTGAGTTCTTCAGTCAAGAGGGCGAGGTTGCTTGGAGGAAGTCTAATCTTATGAAATCCATGTTTAAAGGAAATTTTGGACAGCGTCTCCTTCTCTTGCAGGCCGCAGTCTCTCTATGAATAATACAGGGGAATAACATATGTCAAATGAAGGATATGATGCCTATATTCTAGCCTAGCCTGGACCACACCTACAACAAGGAAGAGTGAGTATTTTGAAAGGTGATTTCACAGTATTGCTACTGTAAGTTAGGGCTGATCTGTGCCCTAACCAGAACTATATGTCTGCTGAGATTCAACCTGTTTTGGAGGTCTGTTTGGATTCACCTCATCTCACATTTCAGGCGAGCCAAGGGATACCACAGCAAAGAATAAGTCTGCCTTCTAGTGCATAATCCAATGTGTGAAGAAGAAGGAACAATCTCCTATTTAATAATGATCGAATTCAGAAATCTCAGAAATAACGTTGAAACACCTCGATTCACAAAACATCACTGCTGAATATTTTTCTAGCGGTAACAACTGTGGCAGCGAAGGTCTGTATTGGGCAGCATTGGCTGGTTCAAGGTTTTCTAGAACAGCGGCTCACCTATTTTCCAAGTGCCTATCTGTGGCAGTGCATTAGTTTCAGAGACTAATCTGGGGCAGTGGATCTCCTCTTGGAGCAGCTTGTTGAGAAGGAGAGGCCTGATCTAAGGTCGCAGCAAGGAGGCTAGGGCAGCAAGGCATGGAAGGACTGAGGTCTGAAGGCAGAGTAAGTTGGCTACTTAGAAGCTTGGAAACAAGTCTGCTGGCTGTAAGCTACAGGATTACTGTGTGCTAAGCCGCAGGCCATAGCAGGGTCCATCTCTAAAGGATGAAGTGGCCTCTCTATAGCACCATCACTTCGGATCAGGCATGCAATAGAAGTGTGAGTTAAGGGTTTGCAGTTTGAGCGAAGGAGGAGGCATCTCAGCAGAGGAAGAAGGAGAGTCATGAATATCTTTGTTTTGGGTGTAATCCTCTCTCGCATATTTCGGCAGTATTGAGGGTAATCACTGCGTGGAGATGAGGATAACACTGTAAGGATACATCAGCGTGAAGGAAGGCCATCGAAGTATACATAGTTTAGTCTTGGGTTGAAGGAGAGTCATACATATCATCTGCATTACTATAATGATGACTTTCGCACAATCAAATACAGAGACTTTGATCTGTTTCACTGCGGCATCTCACACACTGTTCTGGAATCTTGTTTTATAAATGACATCCCTGGCTGGAAAAGTTGATAGCTTGGATGATTTGGCACACGAACTCTCGAGTGTTGGTGTGCATGAACATGAGGCTATATTGGTCAAATGTGAGGTGGCCTCTATACAATTGACTGGTCCTTATGCAAGGTACACTACTAAAATGTTTCTGTTTCAGAAATTTGCAGTTTAATAAATGATTAATATGTATCATGGCAGCCTTCTAAAAAAATTAAAAAAAAAAAAAGCCTTGATCTATTAATCTCAAATAAATAGCTTCCTGCAAATGGGATGTGAACAAAATATGGGCAGAGCAGCAATGTGTGTAGTAGTGACAATAGAAGTTAATGTTGTTATGTCTATTAACACCAAACAGAAGTTGTTGTGGCTTTATCTAGACTTTCTTCTCTAGTGGAAACTATACCGCTAATAATTCTACAAGTGTTGCTTGTTTACATGCAAAAAGTAATCAGTTCCAAACATTTTGTGTGTATGTGTTTGTCTATGAGTCTTGTTTACAATTTCCATGCAATAATACACTACACATCATGGGATTAGAACATCCAAAGCAGAAGTCTTGATAGCTCTTGGCAAACCTTTATGTACATAAGTATAAGAATATGATCTCTGCTATGATAGTGTAATGTTGAGGATGATCTCGTTGCATTTCTAATGAAGGAAATAACCCCATTCTAGAAGGACTTTTGATCCTTGATGTCAATGATATGACAATGGTATACAGTATGAAGTCATAGCTTCAGATCAAGCACATAGTTGTGCATCAATGACTGTTGAACAAATCTGTATTATATCCCACTAATGATCTCATTTGAAAGTAAGTCTTCAGATTGTTTGTATGACCTAGAAGACAGTTATTGAAAGTAAACCAACCTGACTCTTAATGGTTGAACGTTCTGAGGATGAAATACCTCAGAAATATTGCTTCAGGCCGGTGTCCTTTAAGTTAAGAAGGAAAGGAGATGGCGATAGCTATTAAGCCTGAGCTACAGATGACAGTCTTCTGAAAGATCAAAGGAAGTATCTCCCCTTGCCCATTGATTACTTTAAGAAAATTTTTCATATAACTCGGACTGATAGCAGTTGCAGATGTCTCATTGGGCAGATCTCTTCTCAAATATTCAGGGAGAGTTGATGTTTTCTTTAGCTTTGAGTTGAAGTTGTTGATCCAGACATTTTGCAGGTACTCTGAGGTATGCTATCAAAATTGCTGAAGCACAAGTATGATGACAGTAAAGCTATAATTCATCTTAAGACTGAAGTCTGGAAGAATTGTTTAAGCTGTACATCAAAAACAGTCAGCCATGTGAGGTAGCTCTTTAGTGAGTCCTGTTATATTGCAGAAGAGGATTCTGAGAATCATGTGTTTCTCACAGCTACAGTATGGCTCAGATCAATAGGAATGGAATTGTACTTGAAGAAAAGGTTAAACTCAACCATGGAGGAAGAATTAAAGATCATGGCCTTGAGACATGTATGTGATTTTATGAACAACTTTCCTCTTATCATATATGCCTCATCTTTTCAGTCCCAGAGGGAATAAGAACAACATCTTCTTTGTCAAGATACACAAGCAGCTGAAGACTGCTAAAGTGCTTCTATGATCTCAAGGAAGGCATAGATTATGATGATATATTTGCACCTGTGGCCCGCGCTACCATCATCCGATCTATTATTGCCCTTGCTACAATGCAAGGATGAAGTCTTCATCAGATGTATGTGAAGACCGTTTTTCTACATGGTTCGATAAAGGAAGAGGTGTATGTGGAGCAACCTCTAGGGTTCAAAGTCTAGGATAGAGACTCTCATGAATGCAGATTGAAGAAAGCTCTCTATGGGTTGTAGCAAGCACCCAAGGCTTGGTATGAGAGGACTGATAGCCACTTGATGAAGTTGGGCTTCTCTTGAAGTAATGCTGATCTGAACCTTTACTTCAAGGTCGATCGTGTGAAACCTCTCATACTGGTTCTCTATGTGGACGATCTCTTCTTGACAGGTGTTGACCCTCTCATTCATCGGTGTAAGAGGGAGCTAGCTTCCGAGTTCGAGATTGAAGACCTAGGACTAATGCATTACTTCCTAGGCTTGGAGGTCTGGTAGAGACCTGGCAAGATTTTCCTATCTCAAGGAAAATATATTAGGAAGCTGTTGGAGAGATTTGGTATGATGGACTATAAGTCTGTGTCGACACCAATGGAGCTCAACTTCAAGAAGTTGTGTGGAAATGTTGCTGGGCCAGCATTGGGAAATCCTACCGAGTATCGCCAACTCGTAGGTGCGTTGGTGTTCTTAGTGAACTCTTGTCCAAACGTATGATTTGCAGTGAACGTTTTTCACTGGGTTGGTGCTGAGAATCTCTTAAGATATCTCCAAGGCACAATAAACCATGGGCTGAGATACACTGCCAAGAGCGGGACACTCCATGGATATTCCGATGCCGATTGGGTTGGCAGTGTAGTGGATCGCAAGAGCACATGTGGATGTTGCTTCTCACTTGGTTCTGCTTCGATGAGCTGGAAGCAAAAGTCAGTAGCCTTGAGCACCGTTGAGGCCACTTACATTGCTACCAGCATGGCCTGTTGTGAAGCAATTTGGTTACGAAAGCTCTTCAGTGAGTTGTTCGGCCATGTGCTAGATACCACAGTTATCTTTTGTGATAACCAGAGTAGGATTCGGTTGTCTGACCCGTGTTTCACGACCGATCCAAGCAGGTACCACTTTGTCCGGGACATGGTACGTGGCGTCATAAGGCTCATATAGGAACTATGAGCAGATCGCGGATATTCTCACTAAACCCTTGGGGAAGGTCAAGTTCCTAACCTTCCGTGAGAATCTTGGAGTCGTGAAACGATCCTGTTGAACGATGAGCTGTGAAAGCTCTGGGTCCGATTGGACGATGAGCTGTGAGAGCTCTAGGACGATGAGCTGTGAAAGCTCTAGGTCCTGTTGGACGATGAGCTCCGGGAGCTCCAAGGGGCGTGGGAATAGCTTCTTGAAGCTATAAGCAACCACAAGGCTAGGCTTGCCAAATCTTGTTGGTGTGCTTCTGACCCCACCGTGATGACATTGAGTTGGTTCGCCTCTCTTTGGTATGTGCCCCACATGCATCCTACCCATGGAGTCCGAGACTCATGGGAAGTACCCCTCATCTTGGCCAATGAGGTGGGAAAAGTTAGAGACCATAGCAAGACCAATGGACGCATCGGGGATTGACGTACTCTTTATGATAGGATGACATGTGTCCAACGACTTGATCGGGGATCAAGTGAAGTGGGGTCTGGGACCTCCAACTGACTTCGGGTCAATGAAACTAACTTCGGGTTAGTATGAGACTCTTGAGTCCTGGAGAAGTTTTAACCTCTGAGCTGACTTCGGATCAGCCGGGTGTGTTGTCTTTGTGACTCACTGTTTGAAATAAAGATGCCAATAAAGCACGTTACGGCGGGATGACGCACGATGTTTGGATTGCACAAGTGGACGGAGTTCTCCCTAGTTGAGAGGGAGTGTTAATTTTGGGCAACTAGGTCCAAACTCCGGGTTGTGTTGCTCAGATGATGATCCCGATATTTTTATTGGATTTCTCTTTCGGAGAGGTGTAAGATTGATCCAAAGATCATCTCGATCGGATGAGCAGAACATGTATTTTGAATTTATTCCACTTATGTGCTAGGTCGGCCTAGAATATAATATAGACTTAAATGTCTTAAAGGACGTGTCACACACCCCCACAAATGATTATAAATAAGAGAGTTTTGGAGATCATTTCACACACATTGTGTGGAGGAAATTATCTTCTCTCTTCTTCATGCATCTTTGTTAGGGCTTTCGCATGGAGCTGAATTAGGGCTTCTTGATGTAGCGTTTCAGGGCTGTGTGACATGCTTGGCTGAATGACCTATCAGAGACTTTGCTGGTTGAAGCATCCTGTTGATCGCCATAACGCCATCATTCTTCTTCTTTTTTCTATCGTTGGCTTGTCTTCCATTGATCGATTTATTTGTTCCATCTGCTTCAGTATTTCGTGCCCTAATCTAAAATGGCATAGAACATGTTCATAAATTTACAGCTTGTGATTTAAGTCCCATAGTTGACTCCATGCCCAATGGTAGCCTTCATACACTCTGCCACATGCAAAATCACTTAAAACACAAATAGTACAGAGTTAGCCATCTGCAATATCAGCTTCATCTTGAGTATTCATTTGTTTTCTTTGAGAGAGCCCTCTCTGACTAGAAGGGCTAACTTTCAGTACCAAGTGGTTTGAAATAGTTGCATTAGGTTGACCATTGAACAGCGCAACTGGTGCGAGCCTAGTGATAACATACGCCATGATTCTAATAAAAAGGTGGGAAGAGTTTATGCCCTTGGTTGAATTTGCAAACAACAACGAGTACCAAGCGTCATTAAAGATGAGCCCTTTCGAGGCTTTATATGGCAGAAAATGCAATATTCCCATTATTTGGGACAATCTAGTGAACAAGGCAGTTCTCAAACCAGACATGTTAAATGAAATGAAGTGGGAAGTGTTTCATATCAAGCAAAAATTGAAGGCATTCCATAGGCAGAAGAGTTATGCAAACCAATGAATAATGCACAAGGAATTCCAAGTGGGAGACCATGTATGTCACTGCATCAAGCCAAGGAAGAGTTCACTGAGAGTGGGGTCTTGTGCTAAGTTGGCACCCATATTTTGTGAACCATTTCAGATTTTGGAAAGAGGGGCTAGAGGCATATAGATTGGCCTTACCACCCACAGTGAAAGCACATAATGTTTTTCACATTTTTTTGCTTAAAAAGTATGTGCGTGACACTAATCATATCTTGGAATGGTATGTGATACAGGTGGAATTACAGGGAGAGTTCCAACTAGGGCCTTTGTGCATCTTGGAACGGAGGTAGGTCATGCTCTAGGATCGAGTAATAGAGTAGGTCAAAGTGCAGTGGAAGCACTTTGGGTCAAATGAAGCCACCTAGGAAATGAAAAATCAAATGAAGGTATCTTACCCATTTTTGTTTACTGTGTAAATGAATGTAAGAGATATAAATATTAAGCTCACCATCTATAAAAATTGTTTCTATTTTTAGAACATCGGGGACAGTGATCCTCTAAGGGGGTGAGCTCTATAACAAACTTTTTTGCTACACCCCATGCATGTAAATGTCATTGTGTAAACTTACCTTACGTAAATTTGTGTAAGAATTTAATTAACTAGTTGAATTGAGGGGCACGAATCCAAAGTTCATAAGGGGGGAGTGTTGAAAATAGTAGGGAGATATTTATTCCTTGATTTGTGCCTTAATTGAAGGATTCAAATTCTAGTTCCTTCTTGTGCATGGTCGAGTTCCTAAAAATTAGAAGATTCCCTATAAAGTACGACGAGGTCCTATAATTTAGGAATCAGTCCCTAAAACTTAGGACGAGTTAGGTTGCAGCTAACGAATGTGTTGAAATTGAAGATTGAGTTCTTGATTTTCTAGTGTGAGTTAATTGAGGAAAAACACAAGTAATTGAGTTTCATGTGGTCAACTTGAAATACGACGAGGTGCATGAACAATTAAACCATGTTAACTCAATCAATCACAAAATCATTCCTTAATTAAAAAATTCATTAATTTTAGCCATCCAAATTACTTTAAAAGGAGGAACGAAAGCACAAATTTGATCATTGTTTTGTGAGCACGAGTTGGTGAGACAAGACAATAGAGCTCACGGGTTTGTGAGCAGGTTGCATAGGTTTGTGTGTGTGAACTTGTGAGAGAAAGGGCGTGCAAGAGAAGCTTGTGCAGGGTTGCGGGGAAGCTTTATACCCCCTTCGCTCCCGCTCCGGAAACTCGCTCCGTGCGGGAGCGTTTCGGAAACGCTAGGAAACGCGCTTCCGAAAACGCTTCCTGTCGGGAGCGTTTTCGGGAGCGCGTTTCCGACCCTGAAAAAACGCTCCCTGTTTTTTCGGGAGCGTTTCAGGGAGTGTTCGGGAGCGAACGCTCCCCGAACGCTTCCGACGTTTAAAAAACGCTTCGGGAGCGTTTTTTAAACGCGGGAAGCGTTCGTCGCGCGGAATTTTTTTTATGAAAAAAATTCGATTTTTATAAAAGGGGGGGGGGGTTTATTTTTCAATTCATTGTTAGTTATTGTTTGTTGAGTTGAGATTGAGCGAGAAGGAGAGCCGAGAGCGCAAGGACCGGTTGACAGGAATCAGGAGAGCAAGGAGCAAAGCTGACAGGAGAGCAAGGAGCAAGGCTGACAGGAGGATTGCAAGAAAGAGGTAGGCCTTCTCATCCAATTTTGTATTTTCTAGGATGAATTTGTAGATTGTTAAATTGTTTGAAAATGAAAACTTGAATTTTTCTTGAATGTTGCATTTTATTGGATTTAAAACTTTTAAAATGAATTGTTTTTTTCCTATGTTGCATTTCCTATTCCCATTTGGCATTTTTCCATTTGTTTTGCAGGCTAGATTCTAGATCTTGAAACTTGTTTCCATCATGGCTATATGGCTAGGAATTTTCCTCATGTTGGTTCCTTTCTTTGTGATAATGGTGTTGGAGAGTGCTAGAAGAAAGAGACAAATCAGAGAAGAGGAGGATGAAGAGGAGGGTTATGGTGGATTTGAAGAAAATCCTGAAGAGGAGGATTATGCTGAGGAGGAAGTGGGGAGTGGAGACCCTGAGAACCTAGAATCCCCAACTAAACAAGACCAATATCCTTTGTGGAAATATGTTCAGAAACAAGAAGGAGGGAAAGTTGGTGGAACCACTAAATTTATTTGCCCCCATTGCAATAAACAATACCATGGTTCATACACTCGTCTGAGAAGGCACCTTTGTGGGATAATGCCAGGAGATGGAACTAAAAATTTTGGAGTCAAAGTTTGTACTTATGTGCTAGCACCACAGAGAGATATATATAGGAAGGAAGAGGGGGTTGCCATACAGAGATCATCTAAAAGATCTAAGGGTATCGCTGATTCAGGCCCAACACATTCAACTTCCACCCATGCCAGTGGTTTCGGAAGCAGTGGCACTGGATTAAGGCGTAGAACCATATCCGATTTCCTGGACGAAGGGTGTAGGAATGATGTGGATTCAAAAGTTTACCGGTTTCTATATGCATGTGGGGTGCCATTCAATGTTCTTCGCTCACCTTATTGGCATGAAATGGTTTCTGCCATTAATGATGCCCCTAAAGGATACAAAAGCCCTGGGTATGACAAGGCCAGAACCGTGGGTCTTGATCATGAAAGAGCTAAAATAAACAATTCTTTGGCTAGAATGACAAGTTCGTGGAATGAGCATGGGCTGTCCATTGTCTCTGATGGATGGACCAATGTAAAAGGAAAACCATTGATAAATGTTTTGGCTGTGTCGGTTAGTGGTGCAGTCTTCCTGGCAGTTTATGATTATTCAGATAAATTCAAAACCGGCATTAACATTGCAGAACCATTACTTGATATAATTGAAAAGACTGGGCCATACAATGTCATACAGGTCATCACTGATAATGCTGCTAACTGTAAGGCAGCAGGAGCAATTGTTGAGGATAAATACCCCAACATTTTTTGGTCTGGGTGTTTGGTTCACACAATGAACCTTTTGATGCATGATATCATCAAAAACAAATAACCTCAATTCAAATGGCTTGGTGATTTGTACAAGAGAGGTAAGAAAATGATCAAATTTATTACAAATCATAGCAATACCCATGGGCTTTTCCGTACTCACTCCAAATTGGAGTTGTTGAAAATAGGAAAAACTAGATTTGCTAGTTATTACCTCACCTTCAGGCGCCTTTTGAAGGTAAGAGAGTCATTGGTTGCAATGGTATCAAGCCCACACTGGTAGCTATTAAAGGACAGGGCGGCAACAGTAGTTGACAGGCAAAGTTTTGAACATGTGGAGGAGACCGCCCTTGACCCTCAGTTTTGGGCACGTATGAGGGAAATTGTGAGTTTTACCAAGCCCATTTATAACATGATTCGCTTTGCAGATACTGATAAACTAGTGATCGGAGAGGTTTATGAGAAGATGGATAGCATGTTGGGGCAAATAAAAGATATTGTTAAGGATAATGATCCCATTTTGTATGCTATGATTCATGACTGTGTGTGTGCACGGTGGAATAAACTCAATGTTCCACTGCATGCTTTGGAATATATCCTTACGCCAAAATATTACTCTCCATCTTGGTTGGGCCAACCTGCACCTGGAGGTGGGGTTAGGGTGAAACCTCACACAGATCCAGAGGTACAAGAAGGGTACATGAAGGCATTGGACAAATTGGTACCTGACAGGGAAGAGGTGCTAGATTGCGCCTTGAATTAGGCAAATACTTCAGTTGCACTGCTAACTTTGGTTCATTCCATGCAATGGAAGACAGGGACAGATTCGATGCTCTCACATGGTGGGAAGCATATGGCGGCATGGGACTTTTGCCAAAGTTGGCTAAAAAGGTTCTCTCACAAGTTGTGAACACTTCTTCTGCAGAGAGGTGTTGGAGCACCTACAACTTTATACACAATGTGAGAAGAAACAGGTTGAATGAAAACCGAGCCGAAAGCTTGGTTTATGTGCATTATAACTTGAGGTTGCTCAGCCATTACTGTGATCGGGCAAATGAGGATCAATCATACAGAGTCTGGGACAACAACCCAGAGGATGATAATTTGGAGGACGGCATGTTACATCTAGAAGAATTGGAAGCAGAACTTTATAGGGATGATGATGAAGCATCAACAGCACCGCCACACACAGGGCCAGTCCCACCGCCATCTACTGGTAGCAGTGCGGGTGCCAGTGCCAGTGCCAGTGCCACTCCTCGATATCACACTATTGTACCTTTGCAAATCCAGCCTCCACCTTCTAGTCGTGGTCGTGGTACTCCTGAGAGTACTCGAAGACCAACATTTACTCGTGGCTCACAAAAATTAGACATTTCTCGTGGGCGTGGCAAGGGGCCAGCCAGATAAAATATATTTGTTGTTTACTATTTTCTATTTGTTGTTGACAGTTGAACAGTTGAAACTTGACTCTTTCTGATTTCATATATTTAATGACAATTTAAGTTTGAAGTTTGAATTTGAAAGGTGAAACTTTGAAGTTAGCATTTATAAGTTTACTGTTTACAAGTCATTATGAATTATGAATATGATGCTTCATGAAAGTTATATGGTGATCAATGAATCAATGATGATAAATGTTATATAATATCAATGATGATAAATGCTATATATTGAATTTTGAAATCAATGAAATTATGAATCAATGATGATAAATGTTATATTGAATTTTGAAATCAATGAATCAATGATGATAAATGTTATAATATATATATCAATGATGATAAATGTATATTGAATTTTGAAATCAATGAATCAATGATGATAAATGTTAGATGTTAATTTGAAATCAATGATGATAAATGTTATATATTGAATTTTGAAAGCTTGAAACCTTCAGATTGATGATTTGCGAGACTCAAGAGTCAATATGTTCTTTGCTTCCAACTCGTGGGCATGGTTGATGAAGATTATAACTTCTAGATGATTGATGTTATATGATTCAATCTATGTTTTTATGTTTTTTATGTCTAATTCATCATTCTACATGTTTTTGTTGACATATATGCATCAAAATATAAAAAATATAAAAATTATTAAAAAAAAAAAAAATATATATATATATATATATATATATATATATATATATATATATAAACGCTCCCGAAAACGCTCCGGACCCGGAAACTTTTAAAAATGGCGCTCCGCGCTCCCAAGTAACCTTGA